>PVIJ01021155.1:0-19154 GCA_004024925.1 Scalopus aquaticus | reverse complement strand
TTACATCCAGGTCTTTTATCCATTTTGAGTTGACTTTTGTGCAGGGTGTGAGGTAGTAGTCTAGCTTCATTTTTTTGCATGTGGCTGTCCAGTTTTCCCAGCACCATTTATTGAATAGACTGTCCTTGTTCCACTGCATTTTCTTTGCTCCTTTGTCAAAGATTAGTTGTTCATAGATACGTGGCTTTAATTCTGGGTAATCTATTCGGTTCCATTGGTCTTTCTGTCTTTCTTTGTTCCAGTACCATGCTGTTTTAATTATTTTGGCTTTGTAATATAGTTTGAAATCAGGGTGTGAAATTCCTCCGTTTTCTTTCTTTTTAGTTAGGAGGGCTTTAGCTATGCGAGGCTTTTTGTGGTTCCATATGGATTTCATCAGTAGTCGATCTATTTTTTTGAAGAATGTCATTGAGATTTTTATTGGAATAGCGTTGAATCTGTAAATTGCTTTTGGTAGGATTGCCGTTTTGATAATGTTAATCCTTCCAATCCATGAGCAGGGGATGCCTTTCCATCTTCTTGTGTCTTCTTCTATTTCTTTCAACAGAGTTTTGTAGTGTTCTTTGTATAAGTCCTTTGTGTCTTTTGTTAGATTTATTCCCAAATATTTGAATCTTTTGGTTTCGATTTTGAAGGGGATGGATTTCTTAATCTCTTCTTCTTCAGATTGGGTGTTTGCATATAGGAAGGCTACTGATTTTTGTGCATTGATTTTGTATCCTGCTACTGTACTGAACTGGTCTATTATTTTGAGTAGTTTTTCTATGGAGTTTTTAGGGTTTTGTATATATATTATCATATCGTTGCAGTAAATAATCTAGATAGAATGTGTTTTTAACAGAATCCCCCAATTCTCCACCTGACTGGATCACAATAAATCTGATTTCTGACCCTTGATTTCTCCTGTCCTTTCACCCTCCCACAAAGTCATGAGGGGGAAACCAAGCCATGCTGAGAATGTCTTTAGTTCATTTATCCCTCTTGTAGAAAGTGATGATATATTTATAGGCCAGCTTTGCAAGAATGTTTTGGGGAAGCTAGGATTTCTTTAAAGCGGATATGGAGTTGGAATTGGGTTGTGGGTCATGTATATTCAGTCCCAGAGGATATTTTTTTCCCTTCCTTTTATTACTTTGTGTCATGCAATAACGTCAGGTTTTTTCTTTTACCTTGAACTTGGACAATGCCTGAGTCAGTCTTTTCTCAGAACGTAAAAACACTTAGCTAAATTAGCAACTCATTTGGTAAAACTGTCCAGTCAGTCAGTTTTATTGAAAAATAACACACAGGGAGCACAGAATAGGCAGGGCTCAGAAAATGATCCACAGTCAGCCTAAAAGCACACTGCTTCCAGTTTGTTGGCCTAAAGCTGTCCCCAGCCACTAGGTACTCATGCCTTGTTCTGTTCTCAGGGAACAGTTAATCACTCCATTGTGTTTGTGTTTGTGGATACTTACAAAGAGACAGAGCACAACCACAACTCCAATCAATTTTACAGAGGTAGAAATGTAACTTTTTATCTATAATTTTGTTTTCTAGCAAAGTTTATTTTCCTCACAAAATGCCTCAGTCTACTGAGTAGAAGAGAGAAAACAAGTTTTCTTTGCTTTGACTGAATTGGGCCTTCCCAAAATTCTTTTTTTTTTTTGTAAATATTTATTTATGCATATAAGCGCTGGGGTGTAGCCCAGAGGTATGTGAAGGATGAGAGGATTCACCAGAGACAGAATGGGAAGCAGAACAGGTGGATCTACTGAAATACATGCTGAGGGGAGCGTGGGCAAGACAGGAGAGGTCTGCTGCACCATGTGGTTAACTCTTTGGCCTGGATCGAACTCATACTGCAATGGCTGCTAATAGCTTCATAGTGCTGAGACTTAACCCCTCTCACCACCAAAGATGTCCCTTCCCAAAATTCTTATGTTGAAGCCAAAAACACCAATGCTGCTGAGTTTGGATATAAGACCTATAGGGAGATGATAAGGATTAAATCAGGTCAAATGGGTGGGGCCATTAATTTAGAATATGCTCAGTTTCACTAAATAAAAAATAGATTCTGATTTTTACTTTTTGTCTCTTTATCCAGCTTCTTTCCAAGTAGGACTTGGGTAGATATGTGCCAGTGCAACCTTGTGATGAAGGAGAAGAATTTGGGTCCTTGGGGGTAGTGTCCTTTGGCATTTAAGGGCTCTAGTACAGTGCCCTTTGACCATCTGGCAGGGCAGGTCCACGCACACTCTTAGGTATGTCTGTGCCTGGCATAACTTAGTACTGGGTCTCTCTTTTTGGCCCTCCCTTGCTGGCTGACCCAGTCTCATCTCAGCAATCATGTGCATTATAAAATTCTCCTGCATTCCATCCTCACTGTGGTGAACTCTCTTAGCTCGCAAGTCCACCTCCTATAATGTCTACCCTCGGGCTGTGAAAATTCCTGGCTCTCGTCTTTGCTACCCACAAACCATGAGTGAGACAAGTTAGCCAAATATCAAGATGACCTCCGTTCCTATCACACTATACTTCACCACCTGGTTTACTGTGATGTGATTGCTTCCTCTGATAGTCTCATTCTTAAATCCCACAGGGGGAGCCAGGATGAGAGGTCCCCACCGCCTTCAGGTTTTCTTCACTTTTAAGTGAGGAAATATCTGGTCACCTCATCTTATCTTTTTTAGTGTATATGATCCCATCTTCTTTTTTACATATTTTTTTTACTGTGTTATATTTTTAATGGAATTGGTGTGCATACAGAGAGAAGAAAGGGTTTCAAATAATAATTTATCAATAACACTACAAAAATTACCCATCCCCTCATGGGCAAATGCACAGCCAAACAGAAGGGCTGCTGAGGCCCAAAAGTCTGTGGCAAGTTGAAGTTGCCTTCTAGCAAGGAACCACAAAGGAGTGAAACAGGTCCCAGGATTGCTGGGACAGGAGAGACTCAAAATTCAAAATATACCATATCGAGATAACAGCTGCCATTATCTCTGCCAAGAAACAAAAGCACTCTCCCCAAGGGTCTCTCACCATCCATCTCTTCCAAGTATCTCTTACATGGTCAATTCCTCCACATTTTTCCTTCCACTACCAGGGTGCAAGTCAAAACTGGAAAGGCAATATTTCCCCTCATATTTCTGTCAAATTCTGAGAAACAGAGAAAAAGTAGCCTTGGTGTCTTATTGCAAGTCTTAGGTTTTTTTTCATCAGTGAGAAGTAAGTTTTGTGCTCTATAGGCAAAAAAGGATATCTTCTCCACACTTTGGGCAATTTCTAGAAATGGAATCCTAGGCCTTGGTATGCTAAAGGAGGTTATTATGGTTATTGTAATGGAATTTCATAAATGTATTTTCTGTCTCTGCTTGTCCCCACAATGTCTCTTGCCCTGGGGATGTAAATTTTTGAGAAGTAAAGATTCAAATGGACAAATATTTACAGGAAGAATGAAAATGAAAGGCTTTGTATTTACAAGGAGACTGTCCCTGTCTAGGAACACAGTTTACCATTTTACTGTGGGCATTTTCTGTGTATTAAAACACAATTTTATCATAGGCGAAACTTACACTTTGAAACATATATCAGAGTATAGACAAACACCACTGGTGTTCACAGTGAACACAGTGAGCAGGAGTTCAGGTTTTCAGGATGTTTTCCCCATCCTCTAAGTTATCTTCCACGAACTTGTCCAAAGTGCTCTTTGGTACACCTGTTATTCTACTCGGTATGTTCACAAGGGAAACTCACACCACTAAGATATTGTGTGAGTAATTGATTGCATTTTTGAGAGAAGAATTCAGTGAGCTTGTGTTGGATCTCTATCCTAGCGGCCATCTCTAAGCCAGTCTTCCTGTCATGTTGCACTTTTACTACTAAACAGTATGCTAGAGAGAACTGTGTTTAAGGAAGCTCCAATTTGAGTTCTCTATCTCCCCCTGCTACTTAATTATCTTGTCTCTGGCAAGTTCATTTAAGGACTTTGAGAAGATTCCTTAAGTCCACTGATGCAAGCTTTCAGTTGCTTGGATGACTGTCATCTCAATGATTTAGAAACTGGAAGAACAAGGAATAATTATTGTCTTGTACTTAAAGTTTCATGTTATTATTAAAGCTCTTTTCATTCTGAGAATAAACTGAGAAAGAAAGATACCACATTTTATTTTAAAACACATGACCTTTACTATGTAACTGAAACAGTTTTCATTTACTCAAATGTTTGTAGTTAAGTTCTTTTTTTCTTGAAGATCAATTTTCTGCCACTGATCAAATTGATGCAAAGCAATGATATATGGGCATGTACTTCTAGACAGTAATTTGGGGTTCCATCATACAGTGGTGACAGGAAATCCTATATAAAGATGTAAGTGGAAAATGATACCTTACTGATAGATTGGGGGGTGGGGTAGGCTGATTGGCACTGTAAGGATAAGACTATTTTGTTCCTTGATGGGAGATTAGTACAGAAATAGATGTATGAGTCAAACCTCAGCACAGTAATGATTTTCTGACAGGTACTCTCTCCAAACCCAAAGTACATTAAGTTTAAATCCAGAGAGCCATTACACTTAAATATTTTCTCAAATCTTCTATAAATTGAAAGAAAAAGGAATATGTACTTTAAGTAGAGACCACAATAATTGGTTGGCTTGTAACACATTGACCACCATAGATCAGGACAGAAATTAAATAATAAGAAGGAATTGATGGATTGGCCCAGAGTAGAGAGCTGTTGTCTGACTCAGAAAACAATGTATATGGCCTGTGCATTAGCTCCCAGGTGCTTAAGATCGAGTGCTAATGCAATTTGGTGGAATTCCCAGCTCAGATAAAGACATGTGGATCAGTCCCTTTGCTGACTCAGGGAAAACTAGAACTGTCTTTGACACATTACACTTTTTCTCAACTTTGAATACTTGTCTTTTACAAGTATTAGAGAGAAAAACTTTTTTATCCCAATAGTTATCAAGGTATTGAAATAGAATATAATGAACCTATTTCAAGTGCAAATTACTTATAGATCCATATTAGCAATATCAACCATGGCTTAGATATCGTCTAACTGGTATCCAACTATATCTTAGCCTCTTCTCCTAAGGGAAGAACAGGAAACATAATTAATTGAATACCTAATACATGTACAACTTTCATCTCTAACTTAATCCTCAAAACATCATGAATTGAATACTTAATAAATGTAGAACTTTCTGACTTAATTCTCAAAACTTCCCTGTGACTTTAGTCACATAGTTTTATAAAACTATGGGAAATGAAGTTTTTTGAAAGCTAAATTCTGTCCCGTAGCTGGAAATTGAAATTTTGCTTTAGTTTTATTCTGTCCTGCTTCCTTTCTGAGTGGCATTTCCAGGAACTTCTGTATATCCTCTTCTTAATGGGCCCTATTAACTCTTATCAGATTCACTGCCCAACCTGGTGTGTTAATTTGCTGGGGCTGCTGTAACAAAATACCTAGGTGGCTTACCAGAAAAAAAATTTTTTTTAGTGTTGTAGAAGCTAGAAATTCAACATCAAGGTGATGACTGGTTTGATTCTTCTAAAACGTCTCTTCTTGGCTTAAGATGGCCACCTCCTCACCGAGTCCTTCCATGGTCCTTTATCTGTGCTCGCACATTCCTCATGTGTCTTTATGGTTTAAATTTTCTTTTAAGGACAGCCATCCGATTGGATTAGGGCCTACTCTAATGACCTCGTGTTAACTTAATCACCTCTTTATATAGAGATTCTCTCTAAATGCAGTCACATTCTTAGGCATTACAGGCTAGGGCAGTTTGGGGTGAGGGGACACAATTGAACCCATAATACCTGCTTAGATAATCAAAATCACCAGACCATTTTACTCCTGGACTTTGCATGGCTCACCCCTAAGCAATCCAGCAAAGAACTCCAAGTGCGACCACAAAGGATAAATACAGTGCCTATGACATCAGTTCTCATTTTGGGTTTTACTTCTACAATTCCGATCTGCAAATCAAGCAATCCTTACTCTTGTGGGAATTGGTATAAGTAGAATTAAGTTCCTGTAGACACAATATAAACCTAGGGTGTTACTTATTCCTGACTAAAATATTCTATTTTATAGAGAAACGAGCATAGTTCCTCCATATCATCAGAAAAGATCCAGAACACTATTGACAGCAGGGCAAGAGAGATCAGGGAGGACCTTCCCCTACCCAAGAAAGGAGATAAACTGGCACCAACTGGGAAGGTTATCCTGGAAGACTGGAAGCCTGAATACAGGTAGGGAAATGAGCAAGACAGGAAGAGTCAGACTTGCCAGAGAAGATCCAGGGCACATAGTTGGCAGCCCAGACTTAGCAATGGAGAAAGACTTTTGTCACAAGACTCCTGGTGCTAATGATTATAACTGAAATAGCAAAATATTAAACAGAATAATCATGCTGGCTAATGACTGTTGCATATTTACTATGTGCCAGGCATATGGAGCTCTGGGTATGTCCTCTGAGGACGTTAGTAGGACTTACATGTCCTCTATGATCTTTCTTTCATACTCTCTGGCCAAAGGTTTCCCTTCCCCCAGCCCTCTCACTGGTCACTGTACTGCTACCCCTCCCACCATCCCAGACTCAGGGGCATCTAAGAATCTTCACCTGGCTGGCAAGTCAAGAATTTCTTCCAGTCTTGGTTTCTGCATTGTCATGGCTGTGAGAAAGAACATCAACATTCATGATATAAAGAGAGGAAAGGGATGGGTGGGTAAATATACAGGATGAAACAAAAAAGATCGAAGCTTCAACATATAACCCGGCAATAGATACTTTATTATCATCAGTCTCTATCAATTAGAATGTAATTTCCATCGGAGCAGATACCTCTCTCAAACTCGCAACATCAGCATTAACATAGACAGACAGTAAATATTTGCTGAATGAGCAAATAGCTATGTGAAATTATGAGCAGATGAAAGAATAAAGATGAGATTTTTTTCTGATGTTCATTTGCTCCAGCCTTGCTTAATTTCTTGGCCGACTTTCAGGTTTATTTTTGCTCAAAATCATTGGTACAGAGGTGTACAGGAACCCTTTGGTTTACATATTATTTCACAACAGAACCTCCTATGCTTATGCAAAGGTATAGAAGGATGTGGTTTAACCCTGTGAAACATCAGACTCTATAATTAAACTATTCCTTTAGACATATTACCATATACACTCAGAGGCCAAATAATGGCTTTTTATTGAATTGATTCATGTCTGGGGAAATAAATTCTATAATTTTACAATTTGATTTTTCAAGAATGCATTAACATTGGCAGCCAATGTTGAGAACTTTGGACTAGATCTTGTGCATTTTGCTTGTAAAAACAGAAAAGTTCTGAATCCAGACAGCCAAGTTGGGATTCCACCTCCCCCACTGCCACCTTATGGGATGTTTGCAAATTGTTTAAACTCTCACCGAGTTTCATCATCTATAAAACCAAGAATCATAATGCCTGACTCAGAGTGTGGTGTGAGAATTAAATGAGCTACATGTGTAAAGCACTTAAAAAGAGTTTGGCGTGCAAAAGAGCAGCACGAGCATCAGTTATTGTAATAGAATGAGGATCCTTTGCTTAGCATTTAATGAGAACGGCTTTGTTAAAGGCTGGTATAACCGAATGTCATGGAACATGGAAGGCAAAAGACAAAGGCCTTTAATAAAGATGCAGGCTGGTGCAGCAGTTAAGCTCTGCGCTGTGGAGCTGTCAGCAGCGGCGACGCGAGTTCGATACCCGCCAGGGGAGATTCCCACATGGCACGGCAGACCTCTCCTGCCTCGCCCGCTGCTTCCCTCAGCAGTGCATTTCCATCGATCTGCCTGTGCTGCTCCCCACTCTGTCTCTGGTGAACCCTCTCACCGCCCCACGCCTCTGGCCTGCACCCCAGCTTGTATTCATAAATAAATAAATCTTTTTTTTAAAAAAAGGTGCAGGCTGGTGCTAAGCCAGGTATGTGAAAAACTTGCATTTAATCTTTTCATCATCCCCATTTACAAAACATGAAGAAGACAACTATCTTATAGTAAATACATGTGTTAAATTCCCACTCCTAATACATGTTAGATTCACACTTCCAACATGATTTTCTCAGATTCTAAGGCCTGTTTTGTTTGAATGCTTTAAGTGCAGAACTACTTAAAGAGAGAAAGTTAAAGTTTAGAAACTGTTCCACTATAGGGTTCTGTGCTAAAAATATTAAAGTGGCTGTAGAATACTTAATTTGGTTCCCCAAAATAAGTATATTATCTCTCTGGAGAAAAAAGTCATTTCCCTTAAAAAAAATAGAGTTAATTTCCCTTGTAGGATATTGTAAATTCTTGCCAATTTTTACTGCGACAATAGGGGTCTAAAAATGGATTTAGAAATGCGATCTTGCTTTGAAAGAAAATTTTATAAGTAGAATCAGCATTGGTTTGGGGGTCTGGAATCATTGTGATTTAAATTCACGCAGTTTATAGTTCTTATTTGTGCCTATACTTTTTTTAAATAAGGATCCTACTTTATGTCTTTAGTGGGCCTATACTAGAAGACAAGCTTCCCATCATATCATCCATAATCTACTGTATGTATTTCTTAATCTTAATGTCTCTTCCCCAGCTCATTTCTAGGTGGAGTCCTGATATATAATGATTTTAATTTGTGTGTGTGTGTCGTTACGACGTGTGGTGGCAAGATGAAAAAGGACTACTCAGAGTGCGTGCGCAGAGCAACGAGCAGCCTAGAGGGACTACCTTACGAAAGTGCAGTCTAGCTCCAAGGGCAGTCTCGTTTTTTATAGAATCAGACATAAAATAAAAAAGATCAAAGAAGCAAGCAGGTAAATGGGGGATGCACAAGTGTCTGGGGGATGCATTATAGGCTGGCCCAGCCAATGTGGGGAAGCAGAGAGAAAGTCAAGGAAAGTCTCAATGTTTATGTGACTCTATAACATCTACTGCTGTTTTCACACATGCTCTTTTCAGCATGTATAGATAGATCCTCATACCAGGACTTTTGCCCTGAGCGGTTCCTTATCTCAAACTTTCCCTGTTTCTAAGAGGCACGGAATATTTGTCAAAGCAAAGAATAATCAAGGCAAAGACACAGAATAGTTGAGGCACATGAAAATTTAAGCTCCCACATGTGTGTGCTATTTTTTTCCTGGCTTGTGTCTTAATCTCTCCTTACTAATGTCATTCCATTTTACCTTCTTCTCTCTCCTCGTACTTTTTCAGTACATTCCCTTCTTTGACTACTATATGGTTGTGGACCTGGAGTCCATTTTGTTTGTATCAGATAATGTACTTTTTCCATTCTTAGTTTAACCTATAAAAAGAAGGGTTGTTATTTCTTTATATTAAAAAGACTGACACATGTGAACTTGTGTTAATTCTTCTCTCAATAGCATAAAACGGTTTCCATCTCATTTTAAATAGGTATTGAATAAATTTGGCAAACTGTGTGAAACAGCATTGAAACTGTGACCGAAATAACATCTCTACCTAAAATAAAGGTTATATCTTAAAAGATTTGAAGATGGGATACTATGCTTGAAGGGAGTAAAGGCTATTTAAATATTCCAGACTAGATAGTAGGATTCACCCTGGGAGAAATCCCTTGTTGTTAAGCTCTTCTAGTCACGCAGATATGGAGAAGTAGCTACCCCATGCTCTAGAGAGTGAACCTCAAGGTAGATGCTTCAAATTGTATTCAATATTCTGTTTAATAATAAAGTTAATAGTAAAAATAAGTCCATGTAGAATCAGAAATTGCCCTGAGACTGAAATGTAGTGTATGTTCTTGGAAGATGTGAATGATTTTTTTATAAGCATTATCTTCCAGAAACTGGGAAATGGGGTAGACAATTTTTACCTTCAATTTATGCTGCAGAAACCAGTAGGGAAAGGAACAGAACTGTGTCAGCACAGAACAAGCTATTATGGCCTGTTGGTGTCCTTTCTAAATTAAGGTTGAAGGAGCCACAATTGAGGAAATGTGCTTTGCACTAAACATTCACTTCACTTGTGGGTTTGGACTATTGTCACTGAGGGAACTGGATATTCCTTTAGGACAGGGAATAAGCTGAGCCTTAGGAACAAAGGACTTTCTGCGCATCTCTGCATAGGAGGCAGTAGACTCCCTAGCCTGTAAATGCCGAAAGCCTCCTATTCAGGAGAGTGGAACTCACAGCTCCTCACCCACCACGTAGAGACCCACTTCCCCTGCAGGAAGCCTTTTGGGGTTCTAATGGTCTTTTGTAATAAAGACGTCTCGCAGTTTAAGTTGTTTCTTTGGTTTTTCGGCTTTCAGTAAACTCTTACTAGCAGGAAGATTTGTGCTTAGTTGTATGTGAAAGTAGAGGAATTAATATTATTAGTGGTGAGGCCTTCCTGGTGGCGCAGCTGTTAAGCGCTGCGCTGTGGAACTGTCGGGCAGTGGCTATGGGAGTTCAACACCCGGCCAGGGAGATTCCCATATGACCCAGCACACTTCTCCTGCCTCGCCTGCTGCTCCCCTCAGCGGAGTATTTCCATCGATCTGCCTGTTCTGCTCCCCACTCTGTCTCTGGTGAACCCGCTCGTTGCCCCACGTCTCTGGCCTGTACCCCAGCCTGTATGCATAAATAAATCTTTCAAAAACATTATTAGTGGTGCTATAGGGAAGACAGATGGTCATCAAAGTGAGTTAATAACACCGGGATCATCGGGGGATGTGAGAGTGAGAGGAGAAACCAGATCCCAGGAAAAGTGAGGGACCTTTAGGACTTTCTACTGGGAAATTCTTGAGGCCGGTGGTTGAGTAAATAATCATTTAAGGAGGGTAAATTCTACTAGGAAGATGAGGAGGATTCCTGCTATGCTACTTTGTATATAAAAAGGAAGTTCAACATCATTTGATCTTTCTAGACTGGGAGACCAGTGACAGTATTTGTTTAAAATTTTAACAACAGCGATTTAAATGCATACTAACTACAAAATCTGGTAAACATGAATGAACATAAACAGCAGGTTTCAGCTCAGTCAATACAGTGTTTTATATTCACATGTAACTTAGCGAGAGGCAATGGGTTATTTCTATTCGAGGGTTATCATCCTTTATGGACAAGTTATTATTTTAATGTTGTAATTATTTGATGTGATTTATCAGCCATTTGGCAAAGCAAATATTTTCCACCTAAATCAAATGTGTTGGCAAGTTGATTACTTCTTTTGCACATTTGATAGGGGACTATTTTACATTTTATATGAATAAATTCACTAGACCCATGTTATCTCAGTGTCAGTGTTCTGCCCTAGAAAGGCTTATTTTTGTGCCAAAAAAATTGACAAGGCCTTTCTGAATGAGGGACAGAAAGAAAAAAACTTAAAAACTTGTTGAAGGTCATGAAATTCAGCACAAGTATAACAAGAAGGCTACTGTAAGAGGACTTGTTTTTGAGTTCCTGCCTCTGCTCTGCCTTTATGTGTGGCTGTTACTCAGTTCACCCCAAGGAACCTCAGTTCCCCCATCTGTAACCTCATACTGTTGTTTAGAAAAAGCAAGGATAAAAATGTATGTGGGAAGTGCTATAAAGCTAAGGTAGTACGTAAGCCCTGTCTTTTTTTCCTCCAGTCCTGAGATTCTCCTAGAGGTGAGGTAAGAGGCAAGAACAGTGGCAAGCCCTTAATTAAGAGCCATAAAGTAGACAAATTCAAGCAGGTTTCAGCTAAACTATCTAACTTTTGAGATTATTTTTAATCTTAGTGATCTAAGGCATATTGACTTGAATCGAATTTCTCAAACCTGAGGGTGATTCAGACTAATCTTATAGAGAAAATCCCAAACATTTTGTCCCACTTCTCGACCACGTTGTTGATTCAAAGAGGCCAGAATGAGTTTTCTTATTCAGTTTTCTCCTACCCATGTTATAAAACCTCATCACCTTTGAAACTTTGAGACTCCAAAGCTGGTTGCAGAGTTTGCTGCGTAGATTTTGCGTGTCAAATCTTACAAAAAAAATTCTTTGGATTAATTTAGGGCAGTTTTATATATTATGAACTTGGGTAAATTAAGGATATGCTGGAAATTGTAGTTAACAAGATAAACTAAATGTTCTTGGAAATCTACAAAAATGGTTTAAATGACGTTCAAGCTGTGATACTCTTGGACAACACAAACACTGTTTCATCTAATGAGTATTTGAGAAAAAGTGGTTCTGTTTCAAAAGGTGGGGAACGGAACCTAATATTCATTGACTAGCTGCTCTGAACCAGGCATTAGGCTGCACACTGGTCCAGGAACTTATATTAATTATCTCTTTTTTTTTGCCATCGAAATTTTATGAAGAAGCTATCAATATACCTAGTTTATAGAAGAAAAAACTAGCTCAAAGAAACCCAACAACTTGTAAGTACATACAGCCAATAGGTGATGGGAGAGGGACTTTTATCAGATCTGACCTGTTCCAAAACTAATGACCTGTATTTCATACTGTACTGGCCTTCCTCCTTTTCCAGCACTTGAAATAGATCAGGCATGTGGTGCCAGGGGACCTCTCTGATAGTATTTGTCACTGTGATGATGTATTCTTATTATACTCCTGGCAGTTACAGGCATAATTGCTGGATTGAATTTCTCTGACCCTAGTTGCAATCCATATGTTGTGCATCCTGCAACACATCTCCTCAATCCACCTTTGATTTTAAGCTGTAGCTTGTTGGACAGTTCCTGTGCTCTGGCCAGATCCTGCCCCACCTTTGCTCCATTGTTCTACCTGAGGGCTTTCTCCAAAGCTACAGTTGCATCTTGAGCTTGAGCACAGAGCAGTGGGTAGTATCAGAAATTTACTCAACACTCCTAGGGACAAGGCCTTAACGACAGGAGGGCAAAGGTCCAACCTCCAACCTCCTGTCTTTTTGAGGGATGATGCTGAGGTGCTCCTACATGCTTTCCTCACACCTCCCCAAGGGGATGGAGTTCCAGGAGTCCAGCCCAATAGTGTACCCACTATCGGCCTGTCCTGTTTCTGCCCCCGTACTTCCTCCTACTTTCTGGGCATCTGACTCTTTTTCTAAACCTAATGGTATTGTCGTGTATTTATCACTTAATAATTTGAGTAATATCATTTGAGTTACAGTTTAGTTTGCATTTATATGCATCTAACATAAGGTGAGGCGGAAGGAGGAGAAAGAGTAGAACATGATGTGGACCTAGGACAAGAATGTCAGTAAGCCAGTTCCAGAGAACATCTCTCTTCCCTGTCATCCTCCACCCCTGCCCCAGATTTCTCAGGTTTCAAGCAGATTCCTGGCATTGACTAAGAATCTAAAGAGGAAGGCAGGACTGGTATTGTTTCTAAGTACATGAGAGAGACCAATACTCTAAATATTGCACAATATTTGATGGAAGGCAATTCCACAAGATGGCTATACTTCCTATCAAGTGGGGCCTTGAATGTATTGAAATGTGCATGTTGATGTAAATGTAATCTCCTATGTTAGTGAAACTTGGGAATTTTCTTTTGCTTATATAGTTCTCACTATTTTATTTCATTCTGTTTCTCCACTAACTTGCACAATTAGAATGAGTTAAAGAAGTCATAGCAAAATATGGAGAGTTTCAATTGTAGGAAATTCCAACTAGAAAAACTACTGGGTGAATTTGACTTTTTATACTAATCTGTAACACAAGGAGGAAAATATAGCTTTTATATGGTTTTGCCCAGAAATGAAGCAAATAAGAAATCACAAGTCAAAGATGACATGCTAGGGGCCTCCCTGGTGGTGCAGTGGGTTAAGTCTCAGCACTGTGAAACTATCCAGAGCCACTGCAGCATGAGTTCAATCTATGGCCAGGGAGCTTCCCATATGGCCCAGCAGACCTCTCCTGTCTCGCCCGCTGCTCCCCTCAGCAGTGTATTTCAGTCAGTCTGCCTGTTCTGCTCCCCACTCTGTCTCTGGTGAATCCTCTCACCCCCTACACATACACCTCTGGCCCATACCCCAGCTTGTATGCATAAATAAATAAATCTTTTTTTAAAAAAAGATGCCATGCTAGGAAAGTATTCTTGAGAAAGAGTTAGAGTAGCAACTACTCTGAAGCAGAGTTTTGCTTCTCTGTCAGTTTACTTTTACATTATTCTACATGTATTCTGTGTACACAAAACCTAAGTATTAACTTCTACTATCAGATGTGGGTAGAAATGGGGTGATCCCAGACAGTTAGTTGAATGGGTGACTTGATATAGATATGGATATAAATCTAGCCCTTTACAAAGTCCTTGTACCTAAGTTCTATTTCATGTTTATATACTTTCTGAAATAAATCTTATTATTCCTATTTTTCAGATGAGTTCAAAGAAGGTAAATAAACTCTTTGAAATAACCCAGCTAGTAAATGACAGAGATGAAACTGAAATCAAAATTACCTTTATCACAAAATCCTGTGTTCTTTCACTTTTATTCCACTACTTTCTCCTTGGTATCTGGCATCTACCTGGCAAACCGCTGGTACCCACTTTGTCTAACAAATTTCTTCATATCTCAGAAACTAGGAACTGTCCCCAGAATCTGCGTAAGAAAGAAAAACAAATGACATCCTTGATCACTGCAACTTCCCACTGACTATAGGATGTTTGGTATATATTTCTTGTCTGATTTCACCCAGGAAATTCTGGAGACAGTAATAGAATCAAATGCAGATTTGGCGAGTTGTACTGCAGATCAATTTGTGGGTCAACACCACAAACTTGGATTAAAATTTTTTAAATTATCTCAATTGAACTCTAAGTCCTGGAAACTTCCATGACTGAACATTTCAAATAGACATTGATATTTATTCATTAGTCATACACATATACACAATCCTAGTTGTATGGAAAAAAATAAATCTTCTAAAAGAGGCACATTGACTTGAGTTTTAAATCATCAAACATGGGCTATCAAGTTTCAGAATAAAATCCTTCTAAATGAAGACTGTACTGACAATTCTGGCTCTCAAGTGTATTTATATATACACATAAATATTTATGCACACATTTACAGCACACATATATATACACACACAAATATTCTTTCATTGCTAAAAGTTTCTTTTATTGCCATTTGCTTCATATTTCAAAATTATCCTCACTCCATATAAAATCACATCTTCTTTTATATACAGTTCATCTCAAGGAGATTCAGAGAATAAAATAAGCAGTGAGAAACACTGGGAATAATTATAGAAAGTGTGCTTAGGCATGTGGATGAATTAAAGTATTCAGTCATAAGGCCACTTGTGAAGAAAGGAAATTAAAAGACATAGTAAAAAGATACTTGGTATTGTGTTTAAAAGAGAAGTCTGGAGAGAGGAATACAACATTTTACAATCTCATAAATACAAGAATACAGACTGTAGACATTTAGACAAGAATTAAGGTGCATTTTGCAGAGAGGTTAGGTATATCAGATTGTAAATAACACATCAGACACTTTAGGCCAAGAGTTGAGAGTGGGTAGGATGAGGGAGCCACCAGTGAGTGGAATTTATGGTATGTTATGGTAGTGGCATTTAAAGGCAGATGTGATCATCTGGACCTCATATACGTGGAGAAGAGAAGATATTCCAGATTTGACTTGGAGTATATGGAAACAATAGGAGAGAAGGGAAGGAGATCAAGCATAGAAGAAAAATAGAGAACACTTGAATCACATGAAACATTGCTGGGGTTGGAGTAAAATGAAACTGAGAACAGACATAGATGATGGCAAGTGGAGGTGGTTAGTGACACAGTACACTGCTGTGTAATTGAAAGTTACTGCTGTAATTAACTTTAATGTGACTTTTTGAAAAATGTTGTGTAAATACTCCTAGGGTAGAAGGCCCTACCAGTTGGCCTTCTCATTCAGTAAGCAGCTAAAGATAGCAAGAGATGCAGCCAAGTCTGTGGGGTAGGTGACTGTGGTATTTGTATTATTCACTAGACTTTCCATACAGAAATGTATGTGTACCCTGGCAATGAAACATTAATAAGTACAATTTGTCTTTTAAGTTTCTGAAACCTCTGGTTTGAAAGCAGGGACGACACTTTATTGAAGAAAGGGAAAAACATCAATATTGCCAATTATAAAATAAGGTTTATCCTTATATAGCAAGGTGTTGCCTACATGGAGCAGTAAGATAGAATGTGTGCATATTTAATATTGTGTGTCTATGATTAATCATGTATGTGTGTATTTTTATTTCAAGGCATAATGGTCAGACTTAAGATTAAGTTCTTTATCTCTTAACACCTCTGCTGTTTAAATATTCTGGTAGTAGATATTTTTACATATACTAGGAAGTGAAATAATGAAATATGATTAGGTTTTCTCAGAATTGGAACTGAAGATTGATGGCTAATCAAATAAAAATAAAACTTTTTCATCTTGTCAGAATTATGCCAGAGACAAAATAAAATAATTACACTGGTCAAGAGTGAGATCATTACTGACTTAAAAAGGCTCTAATTTGTAGTATCTTGGTGTGCTGAACATGAATATAACCCTGAACATTTTTTATTAGCTCTCGTTTTGAAGATATTTCATATAATTCATTTTGTATGTTTCATGTTGATCCAGTAGGACTGCAACAGCATCCTAAATCAGCCTAGAATGATATAATATTGCATTGCATTGCATAATATCATCATGCACACATCATCCAGGGTTGATTGCATCATTTTCTGATGCAACACAATACTACTGTCAGGTGGCTGCTGAAGTAA
The DNA here is from genome assembly GCA_004024925.1 of Scalopus aquaticus. Classification (NCBI taxonomy): domain Eukaryota; kingdom Metazoa; phylum Chordata; class Mammalia; order Eulipotyphla; family Talpidae; genus Scalopus; species Scalopus aquaticus. The sequence goes on along the minus strand of PVIJ01021155.1, from coordinate 2,445 downwards.
GCTGACGTCAGCAGTGCGCTATAGAAAGCCCTGTCGGAAAGGTTGAACATTGAAAATATTCAGACTTTGTGCGACACCGTTTAAGCTACTGTTCCATAGAACTGTTATTATTTTATCCATTTAGGCACAATACAGAACAGTAATGCCTCGAAAGTACATTAATAGCATGGACAATTTCTGCTCTATTTGTGGGGAAGTGATCACTTCTCAAGTGAAGAAGCCTTATCAGCTTTACTTCGGATGCAAGGTTGGTGACCAAGACAAGCCTTAGGCCCCGCATATATGCTGTGCTACATGTGCAACACAGCTTTCACAGTGGTTAAATGGCAATTGACCATGCATGCCGTTTGCATTGCCCATGGTGTGGAGAGAGCCAAGCAACCACGTAAAAGACTGTTCCTTCTGTTTGGTTCCTCCTCTTTCCAGCGGAATAACGAAGCAAAAGAAGTTGAGAATAGTCTACCCAAACATTCCGTCTGTATTGAGACCAGTTCCACATGGTGAGGGACTTCCTATTCCAGAACCTCCAGCAGAATATTCTCTTGATTCATCTGACGAGGACAAGGGTGAGCCAACCTGTTCTTCTCCTGTTCCATCAGCATGCAGTGATCCAGACTGTCACTGTGGTGCATCATCAACCCCACACAGACTAACACAGGAAGAACTAAATGACCTGGTTTGTGATTTGGACTTATCCAAGAATAAAGCAGAATTGCTAGGATCAAGACTCCAACAATGGAATCTTCTAGAAGAAGGTGTCACAACTACTTTATATCCAAAGCGAATCAAAGATTAAAGAGGGAGTTTTTGTGGGCCCTTAGATTCAAGAGCTCTTCAAAGATAACAGGTTCAACAACTTGCTGCAGGGTGATGCAAAACAAGCTTTACACCTAGTGTCTACAAACTTTCTTGGGAATGTTAGGGCAGAAAACTACAAGGAACTAGTAGAAGACATGCTGATGCAGTATCAGAAACTTGGCTGCAATATGTCTGTAAAGATCCACTTCCTACTTGGTAGGGTGTCTGTTTTGGTTAATGTCTCTTTTGCTGTACAGAAACTTTTTATTTTGATGCAATCCCACCTGTTTATCTTGTCATTCACTTCCTTAGCTTTGGGGGATGTGCTGTTAAAGATTTTGCTGAGATATATGTTGTGTAGAGTTATGCCTATATTTTCTTCTATAAATTTTATGGTTTCAGGCTTTACGTCTAGGTGTGGGAATCTACCCAAAGGACACAAAAACACTAATCCGAAAGGATACATGCACCCGTATGTTCATTGTGGCACTGTTCACAATAGCAAAGATGTGGAAGCAACCCAGATGTCCAAAAATAGATGATTGGATCAAGAAGATGTGGTACATATACACAATGGAATACTATTCAGCATTCAAAGAAGATAAACACATGCAATTTGCAGCGACATGAATGGAATTAGAGGGGATCATACTCAGTGAAATAAGCCAGAAAGAAAGATAAAAATATCGGATGGTTTCACTTATAACAGGACTATAGGGAAACCAAATAGGAGAGAGACACTTGGGGGGGTGGGGAGAGGTGGAGGATAAAATGGAGTAGAAAAGAACACAAGGGACCACACAGAGATGGATCACGGGTGAATTGGTGGTGGGTTACCCAAGGGGAATACAAAATGTAAAAGATATATTTAAAAATAAAATAAATATTTATATATATATTTTAAAAATATATATATAAATATATATATATATTTAAAATATATATTTAAAAATATATATATTAAAAAAAAATCCACTTCCTTCATTCCCATCTGGATTTCTTCCCTGAAAACTGTGGGATGGTTAGTGATGAACATGGTGAATGTGTTCAACAAGATATCGCATCAATGGAACAAAGATACCAGGGAAAATGGTCCACTACAATGCTGGCTGACTACTGCTGGACACTCCCCAGAGATGCTCCTGAACAGCTGTACAAGAGACAAGTGAAGAAATCCAAGAAGTAGTCTATGACTTGATTTTTTACAGGTATTAACCATGGCCTATTGCTATTGGCATGCATTTTGTGATGTAAACATCCATATATTGCAGATTACAAAAAAATTAGAGCCAAACTTAGAATTTTACTGTCATATTCATGTTGAGCACATACAAATTGATAGGAAATGACTAATTTTATTTCAGTAACATGACTTTTGTAAAAATTTCTTGACCAGTGATATCAAAGTACTAACAGCTAGGCTGCACCCAATTTAAAAAGCAAATAAATGTTCACAATAGCAAAGGTATGGAAGCAACCCAGATGTCCAAAAATAGATGATTGGATCAAGAAGATGTGGTACATATACACAATGGAATACTATTCAGCATGGAAAGAAGATAAACACATGCAATTTGCAGCGACATGGATGGAATTAGAGGGGATCATACTCAGTGAAATAAACCAGAAAGAAAGAGAAAAATATCG
>PVIJ01021154.1:0-19163 GCA_004024925.1 Scalopus aquaticus | reverse complement strand
GGAGGCACATGCTTTCTCCATTAATGCAAGAAGTCAAAATAGCATTTAATTCATGTGTGAAGTCTTTTTTTATTGTAAAATAACACTACTCATCATTTTACACAGTTATCTACACATCACACATTAGCAATTCATTGGAGTTTTAGAAAGAGAAAGGGAAGGCCTTTCAGGGGTAATTCATCAACATTTAAGAAAAGTAACATCCTGACTTCAGAAATCTAAAGGTGGTAAGTATAGCTTTGAGTTTAGAAATATGTGGATACTAATATTAAGGTTTTTGTTTGTTTTACTCACATGTTGTATGATAAATGCTGATAGAATCCACATTAAAGATTTTTAAACTGAAAGAACAATGGAAGATATAATTGGCACTATCATTGAGACTCAAAGGAGGCAATGAAAATGGAATAAAAACGAGTAAAATATTAATAAATACTAATATAATACTATTAATTATTCTATGACTCTTTGAACTATATTTAAATTAGGGTTATATTCTTTTTTTTTTGAAGATTTATTTATTTACACATACAAGCTGGGGTACAGGGCAGAGGTATGGGGCGGCGAGAGGGCCCACCAGAGACAGAGTGGGGAGCAGAACAGGCAGATCAGAAAATACGCTGCTGAGGGGAGGAGCAGGCAAGGCAGGAGATGTCTGCTGCAACATGTGATTCTCCCCGGCTGGGCATTGAACTTGCATCGCGCGCTGCCGACAGCTCCACAGTGCAGCGCTCAACCGCTGCGCCACCAGGGAGGGCCTAAATTAGAGTTATTTTCTTATTCCACATGTTATCTGCTTGAAAAAAAATCAAGTATCTAAATGTTATAATTATAGTTTCAGATTCTTGATTTCATAAAGAATAAAAACTTTAATGTGAGTTCATTTCTTCAGTTGCACTTTTATATTTCAAAGATAGAAAATAGAGAACATGATATATTTTTGGTCAGCAACAAGAAGTTTTGGGATATAGATGTAATGATTGACATACTTTAGAATGACATAGATATATTTGGGACATTAATATTGTGAAACTAAAAAATAAAACATTTATAAACAATATTATGCATACACAATCATAATGAATGAACATGGCGGTGTCATCAGGTAGCAATGTAGTACTTTAAAGATAACATTTACTGTAGAAATAAGAGCATATGGTACTAAATTCAGAAGTAATACTTATAATATTATCTTATTTTGAAAACTGAATAAGCATTAAACATCTCTGAAACTGTGTTTATTAGAAACAGGAACCCCTATAGTATAAGGATATGATGTATGTAAAATTAAGTAATGGGCAAAACAAGACACAAAATAAATATTCAATAAATTACAACCATTATTCTGTGTGAATTTTGCTATATTAAGCATTTATTATAAAACTAAATGTTAATGTATTTTGTTTCTTTTGATGGTTATTGACTAAATTATAACTATTCACTCAGATATTAGCCTAGTAATGTGTAAATATGGACTAGGCTCTTCTTCAAGAAAGTGTATGGATATTAATCTGTATGAGAAATAAATCTAGCTCTAACTTGCAGTGAAGTTGACCTGCTGTTTCCTATAGTGCTGTATGTAGGGCTTTGTTGTTTAATCCGTAGATGCACTACTCAGTCTTCCAATACCAGAGTTCATTATTGGATAAGTGTCACAATAGTAAGAGACAGAACTCTGGTTAGAGTATTGGCATATTTACAGTTTTCATCCTGGGGCAAGTAACTTTTCTGTAACTTAGTTCCATTACTTTAAAATGAGTGTAATGATAGCAGCAAACTAAAATTTTATTTGGGAATAGTATGAAACAAAGAGAAATTGTAACATAAAAAGCTATTTGTAAATCTTATCATCCCTAGTGACAACCAAGCAACTGATTTTTCTGTATTATTGAAAAACAAATCAGGGTAACTTTCCTGAAATCTACATTCAAATTCTTATGATGTAATAATTCTATGGTTCAGAAATGACTTTGACACTTCTTAATAAATTAAAGCACATTTCATTTTATTTTTTAAATATTTATTTATTTATGCATACAAGAGCTGGGTGTAGACCAGAGGTGGAGAGGTGAGAGGATTCACAGAGACAGAGTGGGGAGCAGAACAGGCAGATCCACTGAAGTAGACTGCTGAAGGGAGCAGGAGGCAAGACAGAAGAGGTCTGTTGCACCATGTGGGTCAGCAACCTGGCGGGGGATTTAACTTGTGCTGCAGTGGCTGCTGATAGCTTCATACTCTGAGACTTAACCCCTTGTATCACCAGGGAGGCCCCCGCATTTCATTATAAAACAAGTGATAGGATTTCATTTGCTTGACTATATCCATTCTTTTTCTTTTTGACTTATTTATTTGTTATTAATTATTAATTTTTATTTGCGCATATTTTGGTGATGATCTTTAATAAATTGAGTGTGTTTTTATTGCAGTTCTTTGGGATTTTCTTTTATAATGTTCTAAATACCTTTAAAAATATGCCATGTCTAGCTATTTTTCTTTTTGGAATAGAATCCTGTCAAGAAAACAGACTCTTGCCAGATTTCACTTTGATGTCTACTTTATGCAGCCCGAGGAAAAATATATCCTGTTGAAGTGGAGAAGATACTAAATTGGAGACAAATCTAATTGATTACCTCATGACTATTCATGAACAACTAACCCAAACAGTCTTTTCCCCTTGAATCTGGAAAGTTTGGTGGTTATCTGAGAGATTAGTAGTGTCTGACACATAAAACATGAGTGATTTTTTAATTTAGTAGTCACCACATTAACTGAATTACTGTGTAGAAGAAAAAAAAAATAGTTCCAAAAGAGGTTAAGAATAGCAAACTCCTCAAAAATATATATTTTGTTAAAACATATAACATATATTATTGAATACATCTATGAATATAAACTATATTCAATAGTCTCTCTAATGTTTGCGGATAATTAGAAAGCTTTTCGACTCACATTTAGTGTGTCATCATGCCTTGACACATTTGAATATAATTAACTTAAAATTTCAGGGATGTTTATACTTTCTAGAAAACTTTATGAGACATTATCTAACAAATCCCCATAATACCCATGAAGTGGGTTGTGTAGATGTTGTTATCTCCACTTTAAAGAGAAACAGTCAACTGGTAGAGGAAAAAAATAAAAGATATTCCTCATAACGTACTATTTGTTTATATAACACAATGTTGAAAACAGATCTTAATTTTTTCTGATGTCCCCACTTCAGTGCTTTCCCTCTATATAAACCCTCAATCTTTAGTCAAGAAATTATCTTAACTCCTTATTTCTACATCGAAGCAGCAAAATTGATGTAGGTTTTCCAGCTCAAATTCTGTCTCTGAATTTCCAGCACTATGTATCTTATCTATCTCCTATCTTCATTTTTATTTAAGTGTTTTCTCTGAAGTATCTGACTCCTCTTCCTAATTGCATTTTATGTGCAATTTCTTTTAGTAATGAAATTTAATGTTAATTCAATAAAAAAAGGGTTTCACTTCTTAAAAAATAAGAATTTTCAAGTGCAAATGTTCTCACCAGGTTCTTATACCTGGAAAGAGAGAAAAATGTGTGTGTGTGTATATATATAAAATAAGGGTTTCCTTTGTAACCAAAATGAAATATCTCTAAAGTTGTCTGCCATAGTGAAGGCTCTGTCCTCAAGGAATCGACATTTAGCATTCAACTGAACAAGGTTTAAACAGGATATGGATTCCTATGAAAATTGAAAAAAAAAATCACCCTTCACCAAAATATCCCTGTCCATACACCATATGCCTTCCTGCCCCATCTTCACCGTTTCCTTATGGCTCTGGTACCCATTATCTATTTTTCACCAAGTTCAAGCTTTATTTCTTCTATTCTTTGCATATAATTTTTTTAAATTTATATTCTACAGATGAGTGAAACAATCCTAATGTGCCTTTTATTTTTTGAGTAATTTCACTCAACGTAATCACCTGGAGATTCAGCCACCGTGTCCCAAATGCCACTGTTTTAACTTTCTTCGCAGCTGTGTAATACTCTATTCAGTATATTTTCCAATTTTTCTACCCTTTCATCTGTTGAGGGGCACTTGAATTGGTTCAATGACTTGGCAATTGTGAACAGTGCTGTTATCTGCATAGGCACAGACAAATATTTTCATATTCAAATTGTCGTAGTATTAATATAAATACCTAATAGATGTATTGCTAGATCATGTGAAAGTGCCACTTTATTTTCATGGGAAATCTTCATACTGTTTTCCACAGGAGCTGCAGCAACTTTCATTCCCACCAACAATGATGAGAGTTCCTTTTTCACTGCAACCTCATCAATAATTGTTAATTCCATTTTTTAAATATATATCTACCATTCTCACAGACGTGAATTGGTATCTCGATGTAGTATTAATTTGCATTTCCTTTATAAGCGATGTTAAACATTTTGTTACCTCTGTAAGCAATCTGAATGTCTTCTTTAGTGAAGTGTCTATTTAGGTCCTTGGCCCATTTCTAAATTAGGTCACTTGTTTCTTTGTTTTTGGATTGTGTAAAAACTTTGTAAATTTTAGAAATCAATCCCCTGTCAAATATATAGCGTGAAAATATTTGTTTTTTCATTCTGTAGGTGGTTTTATTTTTTTTGTTATGATTTTTTTCAAGTTACAAAAGCCTTTATTTTTGATGTAATCTCCCTTGTTGATTTCTGCTTTTGTATTCCTTGTTTTGGCATTTTATTTCCAAATGAATCATTATGATAGATGTCCTATAGTGTGTAGTGTGTATATTTTCTTTCCAGAATGTGGTTTTTGTTCTTAAGTCCAAATCATTAATTCATTTTGAATTAATATTTTGTGTTTGGAATTTATAAGGTTCTTGCTTTATTTTTCTGTCAGTGACTATGCATCTTTCCCAGCACCATTTATTAATGAGACTATCTTTTCTCCGTTATGTAGTTGTAGTTCCTTTATTGAAGATTATATTCCTGTAATCAGATGGCTTTATCTCTGGGTTTATAATTCTATTACATTGGTCTGAGTTCTGTTTTTATTTCAGTTCCATAGTATTTTGATTGCTATTGCTCCCTGATATAGTCTGAAGTCAGGAAGTGTGATGCCTCCATTTTGCTTCAAGATTGTTTGAGCTAGTTTGAATCTCCTGTTTCCATATACATTTGATAATTGTTCTATATCCTTAAAATGTCATTATAATTTTGACAGGTTTTACACTAAATCTGCAAATAGCTTTGGGTAATGTGTTCACTTTAATGATGCTAATTCTTTTAACCTGTAAACATGGGATATCTTTCCATACATCTGTGACCTCATTTATTTCCTTTAACAGAGTTTTATAGTTTTGAATATGCAGGTCCTTCACATCCTTTGTTAAGAATATTCTCAAGTATTTCATTCCCTTTGGCATGATTATAAATGCAACTGTATTTCTGACTTCCCTTCCTTTGGATACATTGCTTGATATAGGAGTGTCACTGATTTTTATCTGCTGATTTTGTATCCTGCTAGTTGGCTGTATTCATTTATTATTCTCGAATTTTTTTTTGTGGAATATTTTGGTTTCTCTAGGTTTATTAACATTTCATATGCAAATAGTGACTTCACTTCTAATTTGGATCATTTTATGTACTTTTCTCACCTAATTATTTCAGCTAGGCCTTCCAAAACTATATTGAAGAACAGTGGTGACAGTGATCATTCCTGTCTTTTTCCTGATCTTAGTGGGAATACTTTCAGCTTTTCACCATTGAGTATGATATTGGCTATGGTTTTGTCATATACACTTTTTATAATATTTATATAGATTCCATTTTTAGAGAGTTATTATCATGAATGGATCTTGGATCTTGTAAAATATTTTTATCTGTTGAGATTATCATATGTCTTCCTTTTTGTTGATCTTGTGGATGACGTTGATTGATTTACACATGTTGAATCAGCCTTGCATTCTTGAGGTAAAGCCTACTGGGTCATGGTTGATGAGTTTTTTGATATGCGCTGTATTCAGTTTGTTAATATTTTGTTGAGGATATTTGCATTTACATTCATTAGAGGTATCGGGGTACCAGATCTAGGATTTGATTATCTGTCAACGTTTGAAGGCATGATAAAGAGATTATGGGAAGTGAGAGTCAGAAGTTGTAAAGGAGAGAGCATTCTCTCTCACTTTCTTCACTTGGGCCTCAGCCTTGTGATGTATTTCTTCTGCACCAATATTGGATTCAACTTGTCCAAGGGTGTGTGCCTCTGTATCCATTTCTGCTTCCTCTTCTATAGCATCTTTGATTTAAATGGAAAGCCGTCCAAAGCTGGCAAATACTCAAGGATTACTCAACCCATGTTCTGTCTCACAGATTTATGGATCCCTGTATCATATCATGATGATGAGTAGATGAATTATTATTTACCTTCCATGAGTTGTGGATTTAAAAGGAGAGATGGTGAAAGGGTCATATGCTGCAATGATGCTGGTGTCACACACTGATTTTTTTTAATTACTGAAATTGAATAATTATTCATCTATCACATATTATACAGTGAACATTTTAAACTAATTTTGGCTCCTAAATTATTATTTTAACTGCATATTTTTGTTTATATGATAATTGTATGATTATCATTTCCACTTTGCTTGTATGTAATGATTCACAAAATTCTAGAAACATTAAGCAAGGTTTTCCTCTACTATGTTTGAATATATTAAGTATAGATATTTAAAATCAAAGTGAAACATAATAAAACCAATTTTAAAAAAGCAAAATGCTTACATGCAGAAACAATATTATGTGGAAAAAATTCAGAGTTTCAAATGGTTTGAAAACATAAACAAATGTTTATATATGTTTAGTTCAGCTTGATGACAGATAAACCTTATTATATGTGACAAAACGATGAAAGCTATAGCTTAATTTCTCTTGGGTCAGTCCTAATTGGCCATACAGGAATGGAAACAATGAGGATAAGTTCACTTAATTATGCTTCCAAAATTTTAATGCTGTATTTGATTATGATTTACTTTATTATTTCTACTCTTTTCACCTCATTAAAAAAATTCTCATTTATAGAATATTTAATCTGTTTTAATGAAACAAATTATACTAAGTTTATAGATCTAGGTTAATTTTAACATAACACATGAACAACTGGATATACATATTTATCAAGATATATCAAACTCAAGAACTCAGGTTATTTCTGGGTGATAATTATTTTGATATTATCACTTTGCTTCATATCCTACAGTGAGATATGTGTGTGTGTGTGTGTGTGTGTGTGTGTGTATGAATACACTCTCACACACACATATTTGTACTAACATGTAGTTTTTGCTATAATAGAGAAAATGATGAGATTTGACCAAGATAACATCAGAGCAGTTTCCCTGCAAAATTTTTTTGCTAGTTATCTTAAAGTAACTCAGAATAGAATTAGGGTTAGAGAGCACTGAGAGTTGGGAAAGAACTAGAACACCTCTTCAATATTGGAGACTAGAATGGATTGCACCAGAATGGTCACTAAGGAGAATCAACACCATATAGCAAAGTATAGGTAGAGAGACCCCTGGATGCTACAGCTGTGAGTGGTAGACTGCCTTGGAAATCTCAGAACAATTCTCCCATCTTCAGTTGGTGGCCCTGGGAAGGGAAGAACTTAGTGGTATGGAGGCACATACTTAAATGGGGGAAGATGCATGTGAAAGATCTGGGATATGCATGGCAAGACTAGTTTCTAGTGAAAATGACAGTACATGGGATTATAATCCCTTTACTACACCCCCTTGAAACTGGAACTGATCTTACAAAGCATACTGACAGTAAACAGATTGCAGAGATGTGGGTCTGCAACCCCAGAGAAGACAGTTATCAGTGGTGGCACAAAAATGATCCAGGCCCTGTCCAACAAATTTAACCAGGAACTGGATGCCTCCATGCCCACCTCTATCCTCTGTATATCATTTCTCTACCACACACAAGGTACAGAAGCCCACAAATGCCAAACATCTAAAGTCACATAAATTTTGGGAAATATTAAAAGAAAAAGTAGCATCTTCTGGCAAAGAACTTCTGCAGACCTCTAAGTCACTACTAAGGACACTTGAATAATTGCAAACTGAAAGCTGCAAAATCAGTACATTGGAAAAATACAACACATATCACCTTAAATAATAAAGGGAATATGTCACCATAAGGAGATAAAAAAATTCCAGAATCCAACCATAAATATATGGCACATATTCACTTCATATAAGAAAGATTTCAAAATTGCCATGATAAAGAAATTCAAAGAAATGGAATAAAACACTAAAATAAATTGATAAACATTATAAAGAAAACTCAGAGAAAATAGTAAACAAATAGCCAGAAAATTAAAATCAATGTACAAAGATGGAAATTTAAGGTTTAAATAAGACAATTATGTAGATACAGTGTGTAACAATCTCAATAGATGAGCTAAAAATTTCTGCAGAAAGCTGTGGAAGAATAAACCAAATGGGAGATATAGTCAATGGCCTCAAAGAGAATAATGCAAAAAGAATACAGGTGAAGGGGAAATATAAATCTGAGGAAAGAAACATGAAGAAATATTTAAAAAAATTATCTCACACCACTAGGAAACTGTAAGAATAATGGGTATCCTATTAATGGTTTTGTGTTCTTTGGAAGATTCCTAGGAATGGAATTGCTGGGTCATATGGTAGCTCCATTCTGGGAGGCCAGCTCTGACCAATGTTTTTTGTCAGGTCCCTGGGGAGGATGGAGAAGGCATCGGCATCGGCAGGTTGTGAGGGGAGAGGAGGGAGTGAGAGACAGCACGCATACCAGAAAGAGTGATCAAGCTGTTCTACTTTATTTTTTGAATAGCAGGATTATAAAAGTTATTTATCAAGCATAACTATGAAGGTAATATAAACAAGATCATAGATAACAGCAGAGTACATACTTTTTGCAGACACATGATCAGCAAATTTCTGGGAAAATTTCTGATGTTTGATATTTATGTCCTGGGTCTTGGGTCCAGACTGCTATCTAAAGCCTCAGTGTTTTTTGCCTGAAAACTGAGACTAAACAAAGAGACCATCTTGTGTCAGCCTCAGAAGCCATTAATCTATGTGCTGCCTTTTCTGAGGCAAGGGGGGGGGGACAGTGTGGGCAATGTTTTAAATATTAGTCCTTGACAGGCAAGAATGCGTTTTTATGAAAAGACAGCTCAGCACCTGGACCTAATGGTCTGGTCTCAGGCAATGGAAAGGCTACGTGCATGCAGGCATAGTGGAGAAGCTAATTATTGTTTTTATTTGAATTTACAAAACATTATGCTTAAATTGTTCATGAGCAGAAATATCACATTCTGATTTTTTATAGGAACACTTCCTTGAAGGTTCTTTTAGCCCTTAATGCGACCTTGTCAAGCAATATGGGCAAGCTCAGATATGATATTCAAGCTCAGGCATGACACTCCATTTTTACTGGTTTGAGGAACCTCAACACAGCTTTCCAAAGTGGTTGGACAAGTTGGCATTCCCACCAGCAGGAGAGTTACTTTCTTCCACATTCCTTGCCAACATTTGTTGTTGCTTGTTTTTGTTTTTGTTTTTTAATATGTGCCATTTTCACTGGTGTAAGGTTGTATCTCATTGTGATTTTGATTTATAATTCCCTGATTATAAGTAATATTGAATAACCAAGAAAAATGGAAAAAAATTAAACATATATAACCTCTGAGACTTAATCAGGAAGAAATAGAAAACTTGAAAAGACCTGTTACATACATGGACACTGAAACTGTAATCAAAAGTCTCCTGAAAAACAAAAGTATGGGACCAAAATTTTTTACTAACAATATCTACTAAACCTGCAAAGACAAACTATGCCCTTCTCAAACTCTTTAAAAACTTGAGAAAGACAGAATACTACTAAACACATTATATGAGGCTTACATTATCCAGATTCTAAAGACACAGATACAATACAAAAAACAAAGCTACAGACTAATATCCCTAATGAACATAGATATTAGCATCTCAACAAAATCCGAGAAATCCTACTAAATTCAGCAATATACTAAAAGGATCATACATCATACATGATCATACACTGTAACCAAGTGGAATTTATTCCAAGGACACAAAATGGTTCAGCACAAAAAATTGATGTGGCCGCCTGGAAGTATAAGGGTTAAGTCTCAGTGTTATTACAACTACAGCCTGAGTTCAATCCCTGGCCAGAGAGATAACCCATATATGGCACAAGAGATCTCTCCTATCTCATCTGCTGGTCCCTTTAGCAGTGTGCTTCAGTAAATCTTCCTGTTCTGTTCCCCACTGTCTCTGGTGAATCCTTTCATCCCCTACACCTCTGACCTACACTCCAGTTCTATGTAAAAATAAAATAAATTGATCATTGTAATTCAACACAACTACACAAGGAAAGTTAAAATTCAAGTGATGATGAGGCAAAAAAAGCATTTGATAAGATTCAATATCCATAATTATAAAAATCCTCAAAAGTGGGCAAAACTGGAACATACCTCAGCATAATAAAATCAAGTACACATATACACAACTAACGTAATTCTAAAACGTGAAATCAAACACTGAAAAATACTAACCAGAAAAAAATTTGATACAAGACAAGGATTTCAACTTTCACAACTACTATTCAACATAATATTGGAACTCCTGACTAAAACAATTAGGTAAGAGAAAGATATACTATAAATATAAATTTGGAAAAAAAGTTTAATTATCACTATTTGCAGATGACAGGATAATATATGTAGAAAAGTCTAAAGAATCCACTGAAAAACTAATTGAACTGTATAAATACAGTAAAGTTTTAGGTTGCAATACCAATTTAGAAACATCAGTTGTGTTCCTATATGCAAATGACAAGCTAGCAGAGAAAGAAATCAAGAAAACAATCCCATTTACAATCATATCAAATACAAGTACCTAGGAGTAAATGTAAAAAAAAAAAAAGTGCCTATATAGCAAAAACTCTAAGACATTATTAAAAGAAATAGGAAACACAGAGAGAGAGACAAAAGGTAAAGATAATCCCCACTTATGGATTGGAATAATCAATATTATTAAAATGGCCACCTTACCCACAACATGTACAGATTCAATGCAGTCCCTAGCAAGACGTCAATGGCCCTAATAAAATAAATAGAGCAAACATCACTGAATGACATTTTATAGAACTACAAATTATCTAGAAGGGCCAAAGCAATTCTGATAAAAATGAATTAATGAATGAATGAATAAATAAATAAATATAAAGAAGAGCAGTGGTATCACTCTCCAAGACTTCAAACTATACTGCAACACACAAATATATGACAATCAAAACAGAATATTATAATAATAAAATAGACACATGACACAATGGAACATAATTGAGGCCCTGAAAACAGACCCACACTTACATGCGCAGTTATTCTATAACATCGGATACATGAACATACATTGGAGAAAGGAAAGTCCCTTCACCAAATGGTGGTGGGAAATCTGGAGAGCCATATGTAAAAAGCTGAAATTAGACTATTATATCATACCAACTAGACATACATATTATATATATTATATATATTATATATATATATTTATATTGTATTATATCAACTAGACATATATATCATATTCAAAAATTAACTCAAAATAGATATAGAACTAAAGCCATAAAACTAATAGAACAAAACATAGGTAAAACATCCTACAACAGCAATTTCAATGATATCTTTGTGGATTATCTTAACAGGAAAGAAAGTATGAAAATATAAATAAATGAGATTATATCAAACTAAAAACCTAAATAGTGAAAGAAACTAAACAGTGAATCAAAGACACCCAACTAAATGGGAGAAAAATACCTGTACATCTGACAAAAGACTGATATCCAATATATATAAAGAACTCATACAACTCAACAAAGCAAATAACACAATCAAAAAATATGTAGAAGAGCTAAATAGACAGTTCTCTAAATATGACATACAGATGGTTCATGAAATAGACACATGAAAAATTGTTCATCATCACATCATGAGGGAAATGCAAATCAAAACCACAATGAGATACCACCTCACACCTGTGAGAATGACCCATATTAAACAGAGCAGAAACAACAAGTGCTGGTGAGGATGCAGAGTAAAGGGGAAACAATACACACTATTGCAGGAATGTATTTTGTCAGTCTCTTTGGAAAACAGTAGGGAGGTTGCTCAAAATATTAAAAATAGAACTGTTATGTGATCCAACCATGTACCCAAAGAGTGAAAAACACAAATTTGAAGAGAAATGTGTAATATTATGTTCATTGCAACCCTCTTTACAATAGCCATTGTATGGAAACAACCTAAGTGTTCTAAGACAGAGGATTAGATTAGAAAAAATGTGATATACGCAATGAAATACTACATAGTTATTAAAATTGTGATCTCTTGTCATTTGCAGCAACTTGGATTGAATTAGAATGGCTAATGATAAGCAAAATAAGTCAGAAGGAGAAAGATAGATATTGGATGCTTAGTTTTATAACCCTAACAACTCAAGTTGGAGAATTTGATGAGTCATCCATATGAATAATGTTCTAAGCTAATGAACTTGCTTGAGTCCCTTTCTCCAAGTGTGTAACCATATCCCTTGATAAACTACCCATTAAGTCCCAGATATCAGATCTAAATTCTTGCTCCTTGTATTGCTGTGATTACAAATGATTAATTAAAGCAGATATTTTCATACAAGTAAGTAAGAGAGAGGGATGGATAGATAAATAGATAGATAGATAGATAGATAGATAGATAGATGATAAATAAATAGTAAAATAGTGTATATATAAACAAACAAACAAATGAAATTCAGTCTCTTTTAAAAAAATCATTTTTCTTAGAACAGATTAGTTACATGTGGCTATCGCATTTTCATATTGAGCTGTTACCTTATTTTCTCAAATGTTTGTGTACTACAAGTTTAATATACCTTAATAAAATAAACAAAACACTTCCTTCAGGCCAGTTGTACCCTAAGTGTGCATATAATTTGCCCTGTTTATTTTCTGAATTCCAAGAGATAATTGATTTTCCTCCCCTCCTTTCACCTCACTTTTCTCCTCTCCTCTCCTCTCCTTCCTTCTCACCTCACCTCACCTCATCTCACCTCCCTTCTCTTCCCCTTTTCTTCCCTCCTCTCCTCTCATCTCCCTTCCTCTCCCCTCCCCTATCTCCTCCTCTCCATCCCCTTCCCTCCTCACAAATTTTTCTCAACAGAAAACAGTGGTATTTCAGGAAAATGTATTTATCTTCAAGATTCCCAGGTCACCCTTAACAATTTTTACACATTAACATAAAGCTTACATTCTAACTTAACAAAAGATAAAATGTTTTTCTTTCCTTTCTATTATTATATTATTTACCTTGAATGAGAAAGTTGTCTTCACTTAGTATATCTGGTTGCAAGACATAGCATGTTTATAACAATTGCTGTATAATGAAACACTTTGATACATAAATTGTGAATCATATTCAAAAATATTAGAGCTATAATTTATATTTGATCCTTAAGATGAACACCTGTAACAGTCACTTTTCCCTAAGGCAACTATCTTTACAAAATTATCACTTTTCCCTAAGGCAACAATCTTTACAAATTTAGCAGTGATTTAAATTCAGATTTGAGGACTAATTCATATCAATATTGAGTGTGAAATAAATTTCAAATAAGTGGAAATGAATTTTCTCTAGCTCAAAAACAAGTATTTGAGAGTATCAGACTGCTTTTAGAAATAAAAGTGTTAGAAAAATTATATTCATGTTTTTGGCTAACAACTTTCTCTTTCATCATGCAAAGGCCTTTTGAAAAAAGGAAACAATTGGTTATTTGTCATTAACATTTTATTGTGCTTTTTCAATCAAAGGCCTTCTTCTGAACATTTAACTAAAATGATACAGTAGAATACTGTGAAATAACCTTGTTTATTACAAAATTCTCTCTTTGAGTTTACAGTCAATGTATTGATACGTAGTTATTCCCTGCCTACATTGAAGCATACTTCAACTTTGATTACAGTAGAAGATGAATTGTTCATCTAGTTATCAGATACGTAAAAGTCAGAGTGCCAGTTATTGAACTTGATAAAATAAAATAATTCCTTTATTATGGAACTACGTTTATTTTCAAGTGAGGACAATTGGTACTTTAACACTTATGGCCCTTCAAGATATTTAAGGTTCACAGATGCTATGAATTGAATATTACATTTTTGGTGAAAACTGGCTTAATTTAATTTTAAATAAGGATGACTTAGTGATATTAATTGTCTAGAAGCTCATACCAAGACAAAAATGAGCTATGGCTGAAAACAGATAACTTTTTAGGCTGTATTATTAGCAGAAACAAACAAAGGGAGTGAGAGTTCCAAATGTGGTGAAATTTGGTCATATCTTAATTTCTATATTTGCTATAGGGGCACCTTTTAATATTAACATGGAGAAATTAGCATAAGACCCTGTTAAACTATAAACTGGGGCATATTCATACTTCTGAATTAATTTGAGCAAAATTGATTTGAGTCATGCAGAACAGAAATAGAAATGGCTAGGAGTATTATAGCAATAGCATCTGGGTGAAAACTTAATATAGCAAAAGTACAGAAGGAAAGAAAATAATTTATTGATTGAATATGTTAGGTTACAGTGGAAAATTACCCTTCCTACCTAGGTTCTTCTGAGACTGTAAAGGAGAACAGATTAACCTCAGATAAATTAGTAAGAGAAGAAGTCAAAATTTAATAACATTCATATGGAGAATATACATGGTTGCAAATTCCAGAGAGTAATGGAGTAGACAATGGATATTTATTCTGTTTAGGGTTGTGGGACATCAGGAAAAAGAGAGAGGTACTTCATATGACAGAAAGAAAGGAATGACCTCATTCTTTTACACTCAAAGTAAAAATTAGATTATCAGATAGAGAGAACATAATATGTTCACTGATAAACCCCAAACTGCACTCTTCTGAATAGAGTGATCGTTACTTGATTAGCGAAAGAGCAAAAGTTTAGGAGGTGATAATGTTGGGGTGGGGGGAAGGACATCTGCAATAAACTCCACAGATAGGTGTATGGACCCCACCTCAGACCAAAGAGATCCAAGACACTGAGGGCTACTAATCCCTTAATGCCATCATCATCGAAGAGAGAATTACTGGGAACTGAGGGGTGGAGTTAAGCAGCCAGGTTGGGTATATAACCAGACTTGTGGACCTTGGGGGTCTCTTGGCTTCTTGCCAGGCTATAGTGTGCCATTGGGGGTTTCCAGCTCTTTGGATCTTAGGATACATTTGCAGATTTCTCTCTCTTCATTTTTTGTCCCTAGTTATTCATTTTTTATTTCCCTCCCTTGCAAATAAAACTTTTTTTTTAAGATTTATCTATGCATACCCGCTGGGGTGCAGGCCAGAGGCGTGGGACAGTGAGAGGGTTCACCAGAGACAGAATGGGGAGCAGAAAAGGCAGATGGACTGAAATACGCTGCTGAGGGGAACAGCAGGAGAGGCAGGAGAGGTCTGCCCCGCCATGTGGGCTGGGTGTCAAACTCGCATCACTGCTGCTGGCAGCTCTACAGCACAGCACTTAACTGCTGCGCCACCAGGGAGGACCCTGCAAATAAACCTTTTATTAACCTTTTTGTGTGTGCCTGCATTGACCTTATTATAAGTCCCTTTTAAGCGCACGGGTGAGAACCCACAGTCAAACTCCCCCCATTATATATCGGGGTTGCCCTGTAACAATAATTCCTTCTTTGTTTAGGAAGGACTCAGGCAAGGACAAAACTCAGGTTCTACAACCTACAATGTGTCTAACCTGAAGCAATCTGTATTCTTTAAGTAACGGCAATAGACCTTCTCTGATTTAAGAAGTCTCAATTTACCACTGGGTTCCCACTTATTGGAAGAGACCTACTCTGAGCATATTTAGAAAAAGCTATCTGTGCTTTTGGGAAGATCGATCCTACAGATATATGATAAAGCCTAGGTGGTTGTCATGATTGGTTTTCCTTAAGTTTTGATTTCATAACCTTGAAGCACTTACATGCTTAGAGGTTTAGGCCTGCTTACATGGCTGCCACAATGTTAGAGTCACCTCACTCTGATGACATATGTATTAATCAATTCAAAAGTCAGAAATTGGAAAAAGCAGATTAGTGATCCAGTAATTATGTTTCATGGGGTAAAATAGAGGCAAATGGAGATGTTAAGTTTGAGGGGGAAAGAATGGGAAAGTTAATTAGTTTTCAATGTCTAGTAGTCAACCAGAACAAGGGTTTGACAGGTTGTGCCATTCTACAGGATGAACGTAAGGCAGTGGGTAGAAGGATTAGGGTCAAACTAAGGCAAATAAGTAAGAAATGGCATTTAAAAAAATATGTATATATATAAAGAGAGATACTTTCTTAGTTTCTGAAGTCTATGCAGAACTAAATGATGATTTAGCATAAGCGACAGAGAAGTAATGTCTTCATTGGATGAGAAGTTGTATTAACTGATCACCTTATCCCAAATTTTCAGTACTGTCTCTGTCTAACTTAGTTTGAAGATGGATGGTAGCTGAACCCCCTGTGATATTATCCTAGTCCTTGTTTCTGTAATGTTTAATAACTCCAAATTAATAGTGGGATGTCTTAAAAATGTATGAGCACAGGAAACTGACTTTTCCTTTCTTAATGTGGGATTAGGAAATATTAGAAAGGGGATAATATTTTGCTTACCAATTTTTTTTCAAAGTGGATTTATTAAACAACATGATATTTTGCTGTTTGTATTAATCAAAATATGTCTAACTGATAACAAAGCATGAGGTGAGCGGGGACTCCCTCACACTACAGCCATTAGCTGTATGCACTTTAGAGTCAGAACACCTGGATTCAAATATTGGCTCACCATTATTTAGGAGAGGCACATCTTTTTCTCATAAATTTGTTAGGGATGGCAAGTTCACAAACCTATACCTGAATGATAATCCCAAACTATATTCGCTTAGGTCAAAAAATGGTGGATCAGTGATTACTTATTTGATTAGGATTAGGGCAAACAATTGCATCCTTTTAAGTAATGATAACAGAATTCCAAAGACTCACAGGGCCTCAGTTGATTCTTTTTTTTTATTATTTTTTTTTATACACTGCTGAGGGGAGCAGTGGGCGAGGCAGGAGGGGTCTGCCGCACCATGTGGGATTCTCCCTGGCCGGGCGTCGAACTCGCGTTGCCGCTGCCAACAGCTCCACAGCGCATCACAGCGCAGCACTCAACTGCTGCGCCACCGGGGAGGCCCCCTTGGTTGATTCTTATTGGAGAGGCATGCTTCTCAAAACAGTGCCCAACAGACACTACTGTGCCTGTGAATTCTGGGTGAGTTTTATAGCATGATCATTGCATTACAGTTGAATAATGATAGAAACTATTCTTTAAATTTAGGTAATTGAAGAACAACGGTGTTTAATTTAATAACTTGCAGAGCAAAATATCTCATTGCTGTTCAATTAAAGGTAAAATGCTATTTACTTACTAGTCTTCATTAATCTACTCAGTCTTACCCCCTCACCTCTCATCCAAAGAAGTGAAATAAACCAGAAATAGAACCATTTTTGTTTTAAATCTCTACAAAATCATGTTTTTCCTTTTTAAACGGTAATTTCAAACTTGTAATTTTAACCTTTGCTATCATCGGGACAGGATGGCACCGGGAGTAGGTTCTCTATGGAGCTGCACAGACAGGTCAAAAGGAAAGGAGGAGTCCTGGAGCCCTTGGTGGCTTTTTAGGCTTTTAATTATCTTTTGTGATGCAACAAGGTACAGGGCAGGCTGGGGGCCAGGGGGCCAGGAGGCTGTCAGGACTCCCAGCTCCTGGTAAATCTTCACTCTTTCTGGGCTCTCATGCTTTCTCATGGTCTCTTTGCTGCACCCTGTAAAGTCCTCTGCACCACACTCTGTTCTCTGCTGCTGCTACTTCTACTTCTCTGTTCATAAGCCCAGTCTCTGGCCCAGGTGTGCCCACTCATGCATGCCCACACCCTACTCCAGATGCCGGCCATCAGGCCTGCAGAGGTCAATCAGGGAAGGGCGGAAAAACCTGATGATTCTTTCGTTACCCTACCCCATTTTGATTTTCCCCTTCCTTGATTTCTCCAACTTCAGGGTGGTTAGAGCATAAAAAAAGTCAGACAGGTTGCATCTGAAGTCAGTTGCAGTTCATGGCAGACATGCTAGAAAGCTGTTAGTGGTAGCTAGTTTTCTCTTTCATTTCTACAGTGAATAATTGCCGTGCTACCTGAAATAGCTCTAGAAATTGAGCTCTTCTCCTGGAGTCTTTGTGGGCTTTAGGGCCCTGTAGATGGAGAATGTGAAAGGTGAAGATCTTTTAATTACCATAAAACCATAAATAACCATCTCTCAGTAATATACCACTTAAAAACTGAAATATTAATACTATGTGATTTAAAAGAAAGACATCATAAATTTTCAAATATTCAACTAATAACAGTTGAATTAAAATGGAGCTCTTTTGGTGAAAGTTGAAGGAAATAATAATGTACCGCATACTCAGTCTCCCCCATTTCCCTTTAGACAGCTCTTATGCTTCTCCCACAAAGCTCTGAGTTGCACAGGACACTCAGAGTGGATAAAATACAGTCTCGTGGCTTCTTTTTTTTTCAAATTTATTTATTTATACATACAAGCTGGGGTACAGGCCAGAGGCGTGGGGCAGCGAGAGGGTTCACCAGAGACAGAGTAGGGAGCAGAACAGGCAGATCAGAAGTACACTGCTGAAGGGAGCAGTGGGCGAGGCAGAAGAGGTCTGCCACACCATGCGGGATTCTCCCCGGCTGGGCATCGAACTAGCATCGCTGCTGCCAACAGCTCTACAGCGCAGCGCCCAACCGCTGCGCCACCAGGGAGGCCCCAGTCTGGTGGCTTCTTACCTACTTCACATCCTTCCATTATCTTAGAATTTGAGTGCTGGATGAGGATAGTGATACCATAGTTTCAGCAATTTCCCCAGGGTTAAAATATTTGAGGGAAGCAAATCTAGATGTATGTATTTAGTTTTTGACCCGGCCAGCAGGTCAGGTTATTTAGTGAAGGCTCGAGGGGCCACCTCCTGAAAGAACCAAGGG
>PVIJ01021153.1:0-19158 GCA_004024925.1 Scalopus aquaticus | reverse complement strand
ATCGACTACTGATGAAATTCATATGGAACCACAAAAAACCTCGCATAGCTAAAGCCCTCCTAACTAAAAAGAAAGAAAACGGAGGAATTTCACTCCCTGATTTCAAACTATATTACAAAGCCATAATAATTAAAACAGCATGGTACTGGAACAAAAACAGACAGAAAGACCAATGGAACCGAATAGAATACCCCGAATATTCCTGCTTTTTCATTTTTTTTTCTTGTTTTAGTTTTGAAAGTTTCTGTTGATAGATCCTCAAGCTCAGAGATTCTTTCTACAGCTATGTCTAATCTACTAATAAATTATTAAAGGCATTCTTCGCTTTGTCACAGTGGTTTGATCTTTGACATTTCTTTTAATTTTTATGGCTTAATTTTTTAGAGAAGTTTTAGAGATAAAATTGAGAGGAAGGTTACAGAGATGTCTCATATACTCCCTGCCCCCACACATGTATAGCCACATCAGAGTGATGCATTCTTTACTTGACATAATCACTCAAAGTCCAGAGTTTACCCTAGTGTTGATGTTGTACATTCTATGATTTGGACAAATGTCTAATGACATATATCCTCATTATAATATAATACAGAGTACTATATTAATACTGCCCTAAAAATCTTGTGTGTTCTATCTGGCATTTTTTTCAGTACTTTCTTGGAATTTCCATCTCTTTCCTTGCATTGCCCATTATTCTTGCATGTTGTCCACTTTTTCCATTAGAGCACTTAGAATATTAACTATACTTATAAAAAAATTCTTGGTCTGATTATGCCAACAT
This sequence comes from Scalopus aquaticus, assembly GCA_004024925.1. Taxonomy (NCBI): domain Eukaryota; kingdom Metazoa; phylum Chordata; class Mammalia; order Eulipotyphla; family Talpidae; genus Scalopus; species Scalopus aquaticus. The sequence goes on along the minus strand of PVIJ01021153.1, from coordinate 18,377 downwards.
CCCTACCATATCTGAGTCTGGTTCTGATGCTTGTTGTGTGTTTTCAAACTTTGTTTTTTTGCCTTTTAGTATGTCTTACAATTTTTTGTTGAAAACTGAATATGACGTGGTGTGGTACAACTTTTAGTAAGCTGTGGGGGAGGTGAAAAATTTTACTGTCCTGTAATTAAGTCTTAGTTCTTCAGTAAGTCAGTGCTCCTGAGCTGTGAACTTCAAAAGCGCTTCTAAGCCCTCCCCACTATCCTTTAAGTTGAGCAGTATATGCTGGATGTCTCTTTCCAAGGTTGGGTGGGCTCTGATAAGACCCTAAAATGTTAGGCCAGGGCAAAAGAGTTTCTCTTGAGGGCAGGCCTTTTTAGGAAGAACAGAATGTTTTAGGGTATAGCAAAATGATTCCTTTTTGTCTTCTTCTGGAAGTATGAGAGATTGATGTTTATACCATGAAAACCCGGTCAAGCTCCTTCAGGTAAAACTCATCAAAGTGACCTTACTCCATATGTTAGTTTTCACGGTCTTATAGTTATAGCTCTGAAAACTAGCAAGTCTGATTTTATTGTGACAGTGTCAGCCTAAGTAAGTTCTTAAAATTTAAACTGAAATAGAGATTTCTTAGGCTGAACATTGTAGCTGTGATATCTCGTCTATCTTTCTTTTTAGTACTTGGACCATGAGACTGTTTCAGCCACGTTCATCGACAGTAGTGGACAGTTTGTTTCCTCCGGGGTGACAGGAATTAGCCGGAATCCTTACTGTGGCTATGAGCACCAGACCCTGTCTAGCCAGGAGCGTGTGGAGGAGGACTCCTTGCTGGCTGCCTTGCAGTGGCAGGTTCCTGATGTGGGCCTTGTCCCCTTTTTGAAGAGCACTGACCCGTCTTCCAGCTACTTTGTCATTTTGAACTCTGCAGCATTCTTTAAGGTGGGAAGCCAGCTGGAGGTGCTGGTTCATGTACAGGATTTTCAAAGAAAGCCCAAGAAGTATGGTGGAGACTACCTGCAGGCCAGAATCCACTCCCCTAAGCTACAGGCGGGAGCTGTGGGCAGAGTGACAGACTACCAGAATGGATTTTACAAGGTCTTTTTTCCTTTGCTCTGGCCAGGAAAAGTTAAAGTATCTATATCTCTGGTCCACCCCAGTGAAGGGATCAGAGTTCTTCAGCACCTACAGGAAGAGAAACCGGACAGGGTCTATTTCAAGAGTCTTTTTCGTTCAGGAAGAATTTCTGAAACCACTGAGTGCAACGTGTGTCTTCCTGGGAGTCAGCCTCTGTGTAACTTTACAGATCTATACACTGGAGAACCCTGGTTCTGCTTCAAACCAAAGAAGCTCCCTTGTAGCAGCAGAATTAACCATTTCAAAGGAGGATACCTGAAGGGTCTCCTAACTGCTGCAGAGAATGCTTTCTTCCAGAGGTATGTGCTCCTTGCTGTAGGTGGGCAGTAAATTTAAGTGCCTTTTGTATTGTCCTCCTCCTATTTCGGAGACTTTTTCTGTTTAGGTAACTTTATTGTTTTGCTTATGTACTTCTTAAATCCATCTGAACTTGGTGCAATTCAGAAGAGGTAGTGAATAAGAAATACAGAGTTGTGTTTTGTGATAATTTTTTTTAGTGTCCCTGATAGATTTTTTTTGTTGAGTACATCTGGGTCCCTTGAGAAAGTGTGTTTTATGTCCACTCATTATGTGGTGGGAGAAAAGCTCCTACCATAAGATACGTGGTATATAGGAGCTCCTAAAGTATTCCTTCTGATTTTTCACTTCTCCTGGAATCAGCTTTGGGCAGAGTCATGCCATGCTTTTAGAAGGCCAACAGAGAGCACTGCTACATGTATTTACGGTGCTGTTCTTGAGAATACACCCTCTTTTTTGTATAGCTCAGTGTAAAAAGACTTTAGGTTTGTTTTTAATTCTGGGTTCAGCTCTCATACTGTGACTGTGAGCATATTATTTCAGTTCTGTGCACTTTTTACCTATGTATGAAAACTGCTCAGATGCTTTCTTTTAGAGCTGCGTCGTCAGTCCACACTTAGAGACCTAGCAAAGTGGAGGAAGCATAGTTTGTAATTTTCTCAGATTCCAAGATGAGAAAAAATAGGAGGAAGGTTGGAGAAGTAAATTAATGTAAAATTAAAAAATTTTTCTAACACCAAATCTTCCCTGTCTCCCACAACACAAAACAAAAAACCTGTGGATGCAGAAGGATAAAATAATTTCTGTCCTTGCCTTTGCTTTAAGCATAACCTTAATGAGGCCGATGGATGGTTCTTTCAAGTAGAATTATTTAAAAAAAAAAATTCTACTTGCCTGGAAGTTTTGTTGGTTAAACAGTGTTTAAGATTTTTGGAACCCAAACGTTTTGACAGAGTCATGGTTGATTTTCTTTTTTCTTTTATTTACTCTGTTAAAATTCTAAAACTTTAGAATTTTACATGACGCTAACTGAACATAAAAAGATTGAAATTTATCTTTTGTGGACTCTTTGGGTGTGCTGTTTTGAGCTCATAGCCAGAATATGTTAAGCTGATACCCATTTTTTTTAAAGATTTATTTATTTATGCATGCAAGCTGGGGTACAGGCCAGAGGCGTGGGGCGACGAGAAGGCTCACCAGAGACAGAGTGGGGAGCAGAACAGGCAGGTCGACGAAAATACACTGCTGAGTGGAGCAGCGGGCGAGGCAGGAGAGGTCTGCCGCACCATGTGGGAAGCTCGCCAGCTGGGCGTCGAACTCGCTTTGCAACTGCTGACAGCTCCACAACGCCGCGCTTAACCACTGCACCACCAGGGAGACCCTATCTGATACCCATTTTTACCTCTTTTCCTTGATGACTCATAAGGACTAAGAAGCTGAGCCTTGGTCTTAGTTTTCCTAAATTAATGTGGACAACTAAGATAATATAATCTTGATTTCTTACTCTTAAGGAAAAGCAGGTGTTGGTTTTGGAAAGAATAATAGCGCTTGATTTAAAAGATCCTGATAATATAAGGGAAGGCCTTTTGAAAGAATGAGCTTATTACATAAACAATTTTACTTTTATTTTAGCATAACTTAAACTTTTTCCTTTTTAACTTTGTATAAAAAAATTTCTTTAGAAACATTTCCAGAAAGTGAACAACCGTACATGTGTAACCTATATTCATCATTGTTAATATTTTGCCACTTTTGCCATTTCATTGTATGTGTATTTATTCATATGCATGTGTCTGTATATGATTTCCCCCCCGGACCATTTGAGGGTAGGTTGTAGACACTGTATCCCATGGGTATGCCTCTCCTCAGAACATGGGCTTTCTCCAGTATATAATATAACACACTTATTACACTTGGGACATTTATCATTGGTGCATGTGTTAAATGCTGAACCCAAAAGATGAACAAAACATAATCCATGTCTTCAATGAGTATATTTTTTAGTAAGGGAAACAGACACCACAGAGCCATAGTAAAGTACTGCAAGAGAATCTTTCTGGGGACAAGTATTCTCTGAAGGAGTCAGTTCAGTTCTGGGCAAGGTCTAAGGAATCAGATGTATAACTTAAAGCTGCATGGACTGTCAACCTAAAGGCTAGGTAGTGATAAAAGACAGTCTCATCAGTGTGAGCCATTCTTTTAGTCCATGGGGAATAATTCAAACCAGAATTTGTCATTTTCCAGTTTGCACTCTTGGTGATAAGCAATGAAAAATTAGATTTAATTCTTGTTACCTTTATGTACCCCTATAGCCTGATTACAAACGACCTAATTTCTTAGTGATTGTGTTGATTAATATTTATAAGAATAGCTCATCTTAATGTGAAATCATATCCATTTTTATTTGCAAATAAAGATACTTAATGGAAAATAATGTTCCTGAATTTAAGCTTGTGCTTTTTCTTCCTCTTAAAGTGGTGTCAATATCAAAATGCCAATTAACTCCAGTGGACCTGATTGGGTGACTGTGATTCCCAGAAGAACGAAAGGTAAAAGGGAATGAGCTCTATGATTTGTTGTTTTTCTTGCTAAATGGGTTGAGGCTCCTTAGTTTTACTGATGTTACAACCCCCCCCCCTTTTAATATTAATGGTTATTTCTGGACACAACTGAGAATACTGAAAGGGCTGATTGATTAAATCAGTCAGTTGGGCCTCATGTGCATGATTTTGGGTTTTGCCATTTGCACTCTCTAATTCTCTTCTCTCTTTGACTTCTCAAAGATCATTAGAGCTATGCTGTTCAATATGGTAGCTATCAGCAATATGTGGCTACTTAAATTTAAATGAATTAAATAGTTAAAAATTGTTCAGTCACATGTGTTCAGTAGCCTTATTAGCTGGTAACTATCATTTTGGACAGCATTTTTTATAGACTGTATCCACCATTGCAGTAAGTTCTGTTGAATATTGCTGGAGATTTTTAAAATCAAAATCGTTGGGTCAGTGAATAGCATTTATTTTCAGTGTGGACTCTGAACTAGCAACATCAGCATTACAGGGAACTTGTTAGATTTTCATATTCTTGTTTCTCACCTCAGACTACTGAATCAGAAATGTTGCAGGTGGGGAGGAGGATGGGACCGCCCAGCAATCTGTATTTAAACAACCTGCTAGGTGATTCTAATTCATCGGAAGTGGTGTAGATTATTATTAAAAGTAAAAGAATATAATTCAGGGCCTCCCTGGTCGCCAACAGGTTGGGTCTCAGCACTATGGGGCTGTCCACAGCCACTGCAGCGCGGTTTGATCCCTGGCCAGGGAGCTTCCCACATGGTGCAGCAGACCTCTCCTGCCTCATCCACTGCTCCCCTGAGCAATATGCTTCAGTGGATCCTCCTGTTCTGCTCCCCACTCTGTCTCTGATGAATCCCCACACCACCTCTTACCTCTGGCCTACATCCCAACTCTCATATGCCTAAATAAATAAATATTTTAAAAAAGAATATAATAATTAGAGGAGTAACTTATGTGTTTTATCCAAATAAATTATCTTTAGCCACTTTTAGAAAGAAAAGATTAACATTATTAAGAAGGTCGGCAAGGTCCTTTTATATAGCTTTTGAATGCATATTAGTCAATAATCTACCACACAGCAGATATTGCAACCCAAATGCAATAGATTCTAGATACATAGATCCCATGAATCAAGCGGAGCAGGTTTTAGCCATATGCATGCCTTGTGTGAGTGGTGGGGAAGGAACCAAAGGGCAAGGACCATCTAAAGGGTGCAGCCTGTCCTCATTTCCATGTAGAAATGTAGACACAGTGTGACCAGATATGTAGATTTTTTTTTTCTTGGAAAATCAGAAGTCTTCATTTTAAGGTGTGCTCTCTCCAGCTTTCAAAAGGATTGGTATCCAGCCCAAAGTTTTAAAAATATTGTATGGGCTTAATAAAATCTAGCTAGTCTATATCTCTGTATCTCTGGTCTCCACTATCATATGCATCAAGAAATCCCTTAACAAAGAACTTTAGCTCATAGCCAGATTTTTTTTCTTAACAAAGAACTGTATTGATTTACTTGAACTCAGTGAGCCAATAATCTTAAAGGATTCGTATGTGAAATATGAGCACAAATACTAATCTTTTATCTGCCTGGGCCTCAACCCGTAACTAAGATGTTAGTGGATACGTTATCTCCCAGCAGTATTGCACACCTCACGCTTCCTCACATTGGACTCCACAGGGGGTCCCATCCCACAAGCGAATCTGTCCTCTTCCTCAGCTGCAGCTGTCTGGCTTGTGATCTCCCCAACTGTGATGTTCCTCGGTATCCAGTGGCATGGCCAATGGGAGGAGCTTTGGATGGTTAACCTGTACCAGATAGGGATTGGAGGCTAGCCAGGAAGTAGTTGTGGGTTTGTGGTATACTGTTCTGCCTGCAGAGAAGACAGACTTAGCAATAAGTCAAACTTTTGATGGACTTTTAGTGGAAGAAATGAAAGAAAGCAACCAGGAGCTAGTAGGAACAATGCAATATGACTGAGAAAACTATCTTGGAAAAGATATATAATTTGAAAGAAGAGAGAAGGACAATTGCTTTATATATCGTGGAACCCCTTTGTAGCTTGACTTCATTGCAGTTATTGTAGTGACCAGCAGGAGGCACTCAAGGATCTGAAACCTCTTTTTTTTTTTTTTCCTTGAAGACCTGGGATGTAGGCCAGAACTGCTGGTGGTAAGAGAATTTACCAGAGACAGAGTGGGGAGCAGAACAGGCAGATTTACTTAAATACACTGGTAAGGGGAGCAGTGGGCAAGACATGCGAGGTCTGCTGTGACATATGTGGATTAGCTCCCTGGCTGGAGATATGAACTCAGGCCATATGGGATGATAGCGCTGAGACAACCCCTAGACCACCAAGGAGGCCCCTTTCAAAAATTTTTTGTTTTCAGATAATTTTAGACTTAACTAAAAATGCAGGCTGGAGGTGTGGGGTGGTGAGAGGATTCACCAGAGACAGAGTGGGGAGCAGAACAGGTGGATCTACTGACGTACACTGCTGAGGGGAGCAGCCGGTGAGGCAGGAGAGGTCTGCTGTGCCATGTGGAAATCAACCTGGCCCAGGATCGAACTCGTGCTGCAGTGGCTGCCAATAGCTTCATAGGCTGACTTAACACTTTGTGTGCTGGTGCCCTTTAAATTTACCAGCCCTTGGGGCTGGCCATTTTCTGTGCCACCGCATGAATGGTATAAGCATTCAATAAAACACACACAACTCCTGAACTACTGCATATTAAAAAAACTAATATCTCTCATAAAACACCTTACACTTTCACCAAAACAATGTGTAAAGCTACTAGACTGAGTACGATCAAAGAAATAGCTCCTAAATAGTTCCAAATAAATCCACCGTGGCGTGAAAAACCGGAGACTAGATGAACACGTACTAATATGTGAGCGGCCACCTGATACTGGTGACAAAAGCACGTACTAATACATGAGCAGACCACAAAGTGTTAACCCCTTGCATCACCAGGGAGGCCCTTTTTTTTTAAAAAAAGATTTATTTTTATTTATACATGCAAGAACTCAGGTATAGGCCAGAGGTGCGGGGGTGAGAACATTCACCAGAGATAGAATGGAGAGCAGAACAGGCAGGTATATTGAAATACACTGCCTAGGGGAGCAGTATGTGAGACAGAAGAGGTCTGCTGTGCCACGTGGGAAGCTCCCTGGTTGGGGATTGAGCTCATGCCTCAGTGGCTTGCAATAGCTTGGTAGTGCTAAGACTTTAACCCCTGCACCACCAGGAAGGCCCCCAATGTGTTCTTTTAAGAGGTTGGGAGAGGGAGATTTGCTCCAGGAAACAGAAGGCAATGTGATGATGGAACCAGAGTTCCATGCTGCTGGCTTTTAAAATGGAGAAAGGGGCAATAAGCTAAAGAATGCAGCTCTCAAAAAGGCTAAAAATATTTCCCCTAGGTCTTCCAGAAAGAGAATTGTTATCTCTCTTTCCTAAGAAATTTATTAATAGGAATTTTTCCTGTTCCTTCTTTCCCACTGAATTATATCAGATAGACTTATCATTATTTAATTATTTGGGTTACAATCCAATGCAATATTTTGTTGTTCATATCGTTCCACTTCTTAGTAACAGAATTTTGTCTCCTCTACCCTATGTGACATGCTCTCATCCTTTTTCTTTCTTATTTCTTATTTTGATCACTTTCTTACTTTCAGGCACTATAAGATATTTCAGGCTCATCTTTTGTTTCCTTTGTCTGGCCTTAAAAGGGTTCATAGTCTCTTCACTTTTTTTATTTCACTTATGAATACAGTATTTTGAGGGATTTCCCTATGAAATGTTATTTGCTATTTATAATTGATTTTCCTATAAGGTAAAATTATTCTCCGATGCATGTTTAGAGCCCAGTGGATTGCTTGAGATTACCAGTGCATCCCCCCGCCACCATGTATGGGTGTAGTTCTAGCTAAAGCAAAAAACAGCTTTTAACTAGACTAGACTGCCTGATTAAGTGTACATGTCTTGTTTCTGACAGGCTTTCCCTGAATTTCAGAATTATTTCTGAATTTTCATTAGCCCTTGTGCTGTGGTCCCTAGACCATCTAGCCTAACGGCCTAGGGACTACGAAGACTTCTAACCTCATCAACAACTAAACTGGAGTTCATTTTTTTTTTTTTTGGCAGTTTACTTAGAGTTTGGGATAAGATAAGATCAATAGCAATAGGGTAAATACTAATCTCTTTATATCTCTACAATAGTTTTATTGAAGTACTTTTCATATATGATAGAGTATATATATTGTAAATATATGGTATAATGGAATTTTACATTTGTATTTATCCTTGTTACTGTGGTAGGTTGAATTCCAAGATGACTCCCAGTGAGCCATGCCTTTGTATAATTCCTTTTCCTTAAGTGTGAGAGGGATCCGTAAATATGATGGGCTATCACTCACATGATTCAGTGTTACTGCAAAGTTGACTTATTAAAAAAAGTTATTTGACCTAATTAGACAAGCTCTTAACAGGGGCCAATTTCTTCCTGAAGAAAGAGATTGACAGAATTCCATGTGAGGAAAATTTCTTCATTGTTGGCTTTAAAGATGAGGCGGTCATGTGACAAGGAACATAGGCTGCTTCTAGGAGTTAAAAAGCATTCCCTGGGTAAAAATCAGCAAGGAAATGAGAAACTCACTGTTATAACACAAGGAACTGAATTTGACCAACAATTTGAAAGAGCGTGGAAGCTGATTCTTCTCTAGAGACCCTGGAAAGGCACAGTCCTCTGCTCACACACACCCTGATACCAACCTGTGAGACCCTGGCAGGGAATGCTGCTGTACCATGCTCTAGACTCTTCCTACAGAACTGTGGAATAGCAAATGTCTCTTGTTTTTAAGTCACTAGTTGTGTTGTGATTCATTACATAACAATAGAAAATTTAAGAAAGTAACTTCCACCCACATCAAGATATAAAATGTAGGCAGGAAGATAGACCATTTGTTTCTAAAGTGGTGGCAGTGATGGAAGGGTTACTCTGAGAGGCACCAACAGTGCCACAGGCAAGAAGCCTTTGAAATGAAGAGGTAGAATAGGTAGGCCTGTTTGCCTGGGGTATTGTGATTGATAATTGTGCCGTCTGCAGGAACCACATTATGGACCTTTACATAGAATGTCAAGCTAACCAGGCCTCTGCTACTCCTGAGAGTGTACCGTTGCAAGGGGAGTCTGTAATCATCTTTCACTTCCACTGCATCTCTCACAGACTCATAACCCGTTTGTCTGTTGGACAACAGATTGGGAATTCCAAAAGAATGGGCACTGGAAAAAGAATTCTTCCTCTAACTTAACTATTTGTTATTCATTTAATTATATTCATTTAATTGTATTAATATTCATGTTAATTATAAATAAGAATTACGTCTTTTTGGCGTTGTCTCCTCAGCTTGCTGTTTCTGTAGCCATATGTATTCTGTGTTAAAGTCCAGATGGATTCTATAACAAAAAATATATAGAATGTTTGGAACATATAAAATATTTCCAGTGGACTTCAAACTACTTAAAATCATAATACTTAGGAAATGTTTTTCTCCCATCTGACCATAAGAGGGCAGTGTAGATACATGCATTTCACTTTCAAAATAAGTTTTGTTAGCGCTGCATGTTTAAAGAATTAATGTCAGGTTCAGTAATTGATTTGCTTTGCTTGACTTAACTCTGGTAGTAAATATAATTAACATTGAATGGAAATGGTAATTGTTTCCTGTGTGATATACACTTTTCTTTATACATATATTTGACACAGAACAACTACATCTCCTGAATTAACCATGGGAAAAAATTGTAATTTCAACATCACTTTTAATTCCTACTCTAGCAAATGTTTTCTTTGGAGCCCAGGTGTCTGCTCTTGAGTCCTCTGGCCTGTTCAACCTTAACATGAATTACTAGGTGCCTAAGAAAAAAAATTTAAATGTACTCTTTGTCAAATAGGACATCTTCTTTGAAGAAATAAAACCAAAATAATTTTGAGTAATGTGGGTGATATCAAGAAGTCAGGATAACTGAAACTAGTCACAGATTGGGAACTCGCTTAATTTTTAAATTTCTGACTTAATAAGCATTTGGATTTCAAATTGTGGTTTAATAGGTGAGGCTATGGAATTACTGCATTATGATCAAGGTCTGAACCTTAGGATCTATAAGAAAGTGATACAAAATATTGATAGTTGATTTTTTGAAGGTTATATCTTGGAATAAATATTAGGAATGAATAAGCACTCATCTTCAGGGAAAAAGCTTAAAAGAAATGGTTGACATCTATGAACATCTGTTTTTGAGAGACACATAGCACAGTGGTTAAGAGCCTGGACTTTGTGGCTCACCTGCTTGGATCAGGTCCTGGCTTTACCACTTGCTAGCTCTGGGACCTTGGTCAAGTTGTTCTGAAAGGCAGGGGTAATAATAAGATCTGCCTTAAAGGATTATCGTGCACATCATGTGACATAATACATTTAATAGCTTAGAAAAGTATCTGGTGCAAAGTAAATATGCATGAAATATTAGCCACCTCAGTCTGCTTTAAAGCATAAAGCTGTTGTTTCCTCAGTGGCATTTTTCCACGGGAGGTGTTAAGGCAGAAGAATGTTGACTTTCCCCATGAAGGGTGTCCTAGTGCTTATGTTACCATGGGCATGGACAGCCTGCAACCATGAGTATACATTGCTGATGCATTTTTAATAGTTCATTAAGCATAAAGACCTTATGAACATATACACAATGGAATACTATTCAGCATTCAAAGAAGATAAACACATGCAATTGCAGCGACATGGATGGAATTAGAGGGGATCGTACTCAGTGAAATAAGCCAGAAAGAAAGAGAAAAATATCGAATGGTTTCACTTGTAACAGGACTATAGGGAAACCAAATAGGAGAGACACGGGGTGGCGGGGGGAGGGCAGGATAAGGACACAAAATGTAGTAGAAAAGGACACAAGGGACCACGGAGATGGATCACGGGTGAATTGGTGGTGGGTTACCCAAGGGGAATACAAAATGTAAAAGATATAAATAACAATAAAAAAATAAATAAAATATAAACCATTATTCCATTAAAAAAAAAGACCTATGAACATACTTTATTGTAGGGAATAGTTCTTTAGACTATATGTCATTGCTTTATTCTCTGTATTAAGTGATGGCTTTCTGAATTAATATTTGATTGTAGGAACCACAGATTAAAACTTTCCTTTTATCATTTTACACTGCTGGTGGGAATGTAAACTACTCCAACCACTGTGGAAAGCTGTCTTGGGTTCCTTAAAACACTAAAAATGGAGCTACCATATGACCCTGCGATTCTACTCCTAGGAATCTACCCAAAGGACACAAAAACACTAATTTGAAAGGAAACCCACACTTCTAGGTTTATAACAGCACTATTTACAATAGCCAAGATATGGAAACAACCCAAATACACCAAAACAGACATGGATCAAGAAGATGTGGTATATGTACACAATGGAATACTACTCAGCAATCAAAAAAGATAAGCTCATGACATTTGCAACAACATGGATGGAGCTGGATGGGATTATGATAAGCAAAATAAGTCAGAAAGAAAAATATAAATATCAGATAGTTTCACTTATGTGTGGAATATAGAGAAACTGAACAGATTATCAGGAAAAAGACAACTTGCAAGCTGACCATAGACCTGTAGCAGGGGAGGGGGAGGGAGAGGAGCCAAAAAAGGTAAGGGAAGAGCACAAGAAACTGTGGATGTGGGTCATAGGTACTGTGGCAGTGGGAGAACTATGAGGATTACATGTGAGGGGAGAAATAAAATACTGTCCCAAAATTAACAATGACATAAGAAAATAAATTATAGAAAACAAAACTTTCCTTTTAGTGGGCTGTTAAACAGTGGAACAGTATTACTGTGTATATATAAAGTATGAATTTAGGTTGTTACTTGCTTCAGGCATTTGCATGACAAACTGTTCTCCTGTTCTGGAATAATGCTTGACAATACCTATATCCACACATTTTTCTCGGTTTTTGCCTGCCTTTATTTTTGGATTTGATAAAAGACATGTATAATCAGAGGAAATGCCCAAAGTCCTCTTTTTCCCTTCTGCCCACCAGTAACCTCTTACCAGTTTCAGATCTTCTCGTTTTTGTACAAAAGAGAACTTTTTGTAGCAAGGGGAAAATCTGGGATTTCTTTGAGATCTGACAGCAGGAAATAGCATCTGTGTGCTACCAGGCTAACCCATTCATGACATAAAATTGTGTTGTCAAGTATTGTTTGTGGGAGAAAATTACAGATTATCTTATTTTTTCCTTTTTCTTCACAGAAACTAACTTTGAGCTACCTCAAGGTTTAGGAACTTTTCCGTCTGGGTATTACTACAAAGATCAATGGAGGCCCAGAAAGTTTAAGATGCGCCAGTTTAATGACCCTGACAACATCACAGAATGCTTACACAGAAAAGTGGTCTATTTATTTGGTGATTCAACAATCAGGCAATGGTTTGAATACCTTACTACATTTGTTCCAGGTTGGTATTTTCCTTTTTGTTTTATAATTCTTTCCCCCATACATGAAATCAACTTTGAAATAAGCGCTCGCTGGGCTATATGAAGAAAGGAATTGGGTGATGAAGCAGTTGTTTCTTTGGAAGAGGTGTGCTAACCCTGGAGAGATGTGTGATAGTTTCTGATTAGTGAGGGTTGGGAGATCAGGGGCCAGGTTGTGATGTATTGATGAAAGCACTGGGTTCTCTTCGAAATTCATACCTCTGACTATCTGTGGACCTTGGATAAGTCATTTGCTTCTCAGGGCTTTAGTTCTCCATGTGTGAGATGAGACAGCTAGACCATATCACCTCACAGGTGTCTTTGTCTCCAGTATTCTGGGCTATAAGATAGAGGTGTGTGTTTGTAATTATTTATCTCTTAGTTCTGTTTGCTTCAACTCCATGATTGTAATAGATTAACCGGAATCTGGATCACTGACTGTGATCCATTTTAATGCATTCTTGCATCAAAATCATCCCCCTGTCATCCATTGGTCCTTCCATTAGTGTGACCCTGAGATGGAGCTTGCTCCTGTTGGTGGAGTTTGGGTGAGTCTCAGCACACTTAGCTTCTCGATTTCATTATTTGGCTCTGGGGCTCAGAAGACTCAGAACTCTCCAGACTCTCCAAACTCAGAATAAAACCCCACTCATTGAAGGGCTGGACTTTCTCTTATTCATAACTGGCCTTTTCCTCTTCCTGGAAGTGGTATGGATGGGTGACAAGGGTTGATCCCAAGGTTGAGGAATAACAACCCTACTTGTAATTTAGAGAGTTGGTAAATAGTTCTGTGAAAACTATTATTTTGGCTATATGGGGTTTGTTGTGAGTTGTTATTTGTGATTTTTTTCTTTTATTATATCAACTTAGCTTCAAATTTAATTTTTAGAAGGAAAGGAGGATATAAATAAGGCCCCAAAAGTGGAAAGTTAATTCTAGTTTTTGTTTTGCTTGTTTTTTATTGAAACAGACATAGCTGAGTTCTAGTTGATAAAGCATAAACTAAAAATCTGGAGAATGGAAGTAATTAATAAGGCATGATTCAAGGCTTAGTTGGCTTCTGAGTAGGTGGTGAGCTGCAGGGATCTATAGTTGCTTAATTCTTAATAAGGTAGCTCAGTATTTCCTTTGGCAGCAATGATCACATCAAGTGTCTCGATTATTTTCCACCATACTCTTTGCAGACAGATTTTCACCTGGTAAAGCCTTGTGTTGGTACTTGATCTTAATCAAAAGAGAGAATGGAAGCTTGAGCTTTTATTCAACTTAAGTGGGGCCAAATACTAAGTTGTAATGTTCGGTAGGAAAATCTAGAAGAGGAACCTGGAACTTCATGGATAAAAAAGTGAAACCTTTACATTAACCCTTAAGAAGATTATAAGATAATTATAGTTTAATGTTATTTCTTCAAATTGAATGTAAACTCCCTCAGGGCAAGGGCTGTGACCTATATCTCCTTGAGCATTGACTATAGTGGCCAGAAACTAATAGGTGGCTAGGAAATGTTAATAGAATTGAGTTGCCGGAAGTTACTTAGTCTGTTCCTGTAAAGGCATTTATAGGAATATTTAGGGATATGAGGCAGGCTCTTTTTCCTCATGAAGCATATGTTAAGTGATGAGTTGTATGGAGAAAGTTTTTAAGAATAACAAATGATTATAATCACAGATTCCTGGGACCTTCAGGCGACTTTAGAAGAGCAGGACTTTGAAGCACAATGTCAATGGAGGAAAGGGAGAGAAGAAAATTCTAAGTTGTGTTGCTATCTTTATTACTCTTATCACTGGCAGAAGTTCTTTAAGAAATGATTATCCATCCATAGTGTAAAATTGAAAGTCAAAAGAAACAGATTTGCTCTCTTCTTATGCTTATTGCAAAAAGAATATATTGGTTACTAATACCTATTCATAAAACAGAAGTTATAGGCCTTGTCCTGGAAGAAATAATATTTATCCATTAGAATAGTGAAGTGTAAATACCAAATAAACTTTTAGATAGTCAACAGTCAGTGTAAACATGAAAATTTCTTGGCCTAATAGAGGTAAACAGGTTATTTTGCTTCTGGGCTATAGAGATAGGTATAAAATTAGTGATTGGTGATATTACTTGTAGTGTTATGTTTATGGCATGTAAATAATAAGCAGGTTAAAATAAAGGTCCATTGATTCAAAGGGGCCATAGATTTTCCTTTTATATTTGCAGTATACCTTTTGATGTTGTACTTTTATTTTAAAAACTGTTCTAGGAAGCCACTAAGTAAAGAATAATCAAATATATGTGCTTGTTTTGTACATTTTTATGAATTTGAATTCTCTCTGTTGCAGATTTAGTGGAGTTTAACTTGGGTAGTCCCAAGAATGTGGGTCCTTTCCTCGCAGTGGACCAGAAGCACAACATCCTGCTCAAATATCGCTGCCATGGTCCACCCATCCGCTTCACAACCGTCTTTAGCAGTGAGCTCCATTATGTGGCAAATGAGCTGAATGGCATAGTGGGAGGGAAGAACACAGTGGTTGCCATAGCTATATGGTCTCATTTCAGCACCTTTCCCTTGGAAGTGTACATCCGGCGACTCAGGAACATCCGTCGAGCTGTAGTCCAACTCCTGGATCGAAGCCCTAAGACTGTGGTTGTCATTAGGACAGCCAATGCCCAAGAGTTGGGGCCTGAGGTGAGCCTTTTCAACAGCGACTGGTACAACTTTCAGTTAGACACTGTCCTTCGGAAGATGTTCTCAGGGGTTGGAGTATATCTTGTTGATGCTTGGGAGATGACCCTCGCCCATTATTTACCCCACAAGTTACATCCAGATGAAGTTATTGTAAAGAACCAGCTGGACATGTTCTTGTCCTTTGTGTGTCCCTTGGAGACATAACCTGTCATGGAAGGGACTGAAGAAATCATATTCAGTGGCCTCTTTGATTGTCTGCATTACACAAAGTTTATGGGGGCTCCTTGAAGAGATGGCTGCCATTGACATGTGCAAAATTTCATAAAGTACTGGACTTTATATAATGACTTATAAGATTAGTAAATGCAGGTTACATTTATAATCTACCTATAGAATTTTTCCCAAGCTTGACTTAGCCATGGGAGAGCCATTATTAATAGCATCTGTACACCATATTGCCCTTGTAACCAAAGATGCTAATAAGTGTATTTGAACTAATTTCTCCTGAGAGATTACTGTGCTAAAAAGTGTGAAAAATGTTCTGACCGAAATGGAAGGGACAAGTTTGGTTGGTAGTGCAGCATTTGTAACTAAATCTGGCAAAGGAAGTTGAACTTATCTGCATGAATAGCTTAATTGGGTCCCTCTTCAGCCAGAGACCATTATAATGAGCCTTATAGTCAGTGGCTCTTGTAATACACTGAAGATTGCCATGTCTCAGGAGTTTCTCTTGATGGCTTACCTTTTCTGAATTCATGAAAAAAGCCAGTCTTCTGGTCAGAATTTTCTAGGAGAAAATTTACAATGTCCTGCTTTCATCTAAAAAAGAAACCAAAGGGAAGTATGAAAGCAGTATATCTAAAATTTGTGCTTTGGTGTCTCCATTGGATGATGTTTCTTCTTTGATTCAGCCAAATTTTACTTGATGAATACTTATTCTAAAATAACCACTTTTGGAACTAGAAGGGGCTAATGTATAAATGGAAATTTATTTTTGTGTTCTGAAGTTTGCCAGTTTAAAAAATTGACTTCTATATAGACTGTTGATTATTATAAAATTATGGAAATTACTTCCACCAATTTCAAGTGTTTCTTTTTTCATTGTTATTTATTTTTCATTAATTAGAAAATTATTTAGAAATTAAAGTCAGACATTGAAATCCATGATGGGTATTTCTTGATTTGGGCATAAGGTATCCACATTCACTCATTCTTAGAAATAAAAAAACTGCTATTCCTCTTGATCTCAAAATAATTTTTACTTGACCATCCTTATTTAACTAATTTTAAATGAGTTTAAGTTAATTTGGGACCATTTAGCTTTAAGTATCCTTTATTTTTGGGGCCATAATAAGTTATTTTCTAGTTTTAGTGTCCCCTAAATGGGCATGTTGAAGAAACTGGGGAGATTTTAGAAATGAAGATAGTTGCTCAACACAAGGAAAATATTCTCTCTTAAAAGAATAGGTCAAGGGGGACCTCCCTGGTGGCACAGTGGTTAAGCTCTTAACTGCTGTGCTGTGGAGCTCTTGGCAGCGGTGATGTGAGTTCGACGCCCTGCGAGGGGGATTCCCACATGGTGCTGCAGACCTCTCCTGCCTCGCCCGCTGCACTCTTCAGCAGTGTATTTCCATCGATCTGCCTGTTTAGCTCCCAACTCTGTCTCTGGTGAACCCTCTTGCCACCCCACGCCTCTGGCCTGTACCCCAGCTTGCATGCATAAATAAATAAATCTTAAAAAAAAAAAAAGAATAGGTCAAGGAACTTGAGTTTTTAACTTAAAATAGAGTCTAAGATCTTCCTTTCCTAGCCTTGAGGGCCTTCAAGTTTATTAAAAAAGTATATGTGGGGAAGGAAGATTTTTAATTATTTTCTGAGTCTGAGAGCACTAAGTAGCTAAATATAATGAGATAGTTTAATTTTGTCTTTAAGATTTGGAATGTTGAAGGATCACTTGGAATATTTAATAAGAATGCAGGATTAGGGGATGCAGGATTAGATGCCATGCCTCTAGGAATTGTGGAACCAACCTTTTGACAATTGCCTGGTGGTTCTGGTGTGATAGTGGTTTCTACATTTTGAGAAACACCAACAGGAGAAGAAAGATGATAGAATTAAGGAAATAATATTGCTTGTCTATAACTTAAGGGCCGTGACCATAGCAGTTCTCACCATGATAATAGTATAGCTGATATTTAGCTCCATTTTATAGGTGAGGAACTTGAGTTTGGATTTGAACTAAGGTATGTGAGAGTTTATAGCCCATTTCAACTACAACTTGGGCCTTTTATCTGGAGACCTTTTCCTTGAAAAAACTTTTGATCATTTTCTCAGGGACTGTTAGAATGAAGAGTCATCTTTGCAGGAGAATTTCAAGAAAAGAGGACATTGCCTCTCCAGGGCTTTGGGTGATACTACTGTTACGCAAATGATTTCTTTCTTTTTTTTTTATTGTTATTTATGTCTTTTACATTCTGTATTCCCCTTGGGCAGCCCACCACCAATTCACCCATGATCCATCTCCATGGCCCCCTGTATTCTCCTCTCTTCCATTTTGTGCCCTTATCCTCCCCTCCCCACACACTGATTGTCTCTCTCCCACCCGGCCTCCCTATAGTCCTGTTATAAGTGAAACCATTCGATATTTTTCTCTTTCTTTCTGGCTTATTTCACTGAGTATGATCCCCTCTAATTCCATCCATGTCGCTGTGTTTATCTTCTTTCCATGCTGAATAGTATTCCATTGTGTATATGTACCACATCTTCTTGATCCAATCATCAATTTTTGGACATCTGGGTTGCTTCCTTTGCTATTGTGAACAGTGCCGCAATGAACATACGGGTGCATGTATTCTTTCGGATTAGTTTTTTGTATCCTTTGGGTAAATTCCCAAAAGTGGGATTGCTGGGTCGTATGGAAGCTCCATGTTTAGCAGTCTGAGGAATCACCATACAGCTTTCCATAGTGGTTGGACCAGTGCACATTCCCACCAGCAGTGTAGAAGAGTTCCTTTTTCTCCACATCCTTTCCAGCATTTGTTGTTGCCTGTATTTTTAATGTGTGCCATCCTCACAGGTGTGAGGTGGTATCTCATAGTGGTTTTGATTTGCATTTCCTTGATTATAAGTGATGTTGAGCATTTTTTCATGTATCTGTTGGCCATTTGCTTTTCTTCTTT
>PVIJ01021152.1:0-19160 GCA_004024925.1 Scalopus aquaticus | reverse complement strand
ACGGGGAGCAGAGCTCGCTGCAGCCTCAGGCGGCGGCCGCCTCCCCCAGATCGCAGCGGGGACGGCAGCTCCTCGGGAGGCGCTGGGTGACCCCACACACAGGCCTCTGGGACACCAGGCGCAGGCCTCGGGGGCCCCTGTCAGGCTGCGTCAGAGACAGCACCGAGGCCCCGTCTCTGCAGAGTCCTCCGGCTTCTCTCCCTGCTCGGAGGGCTGTGGGAGGCCGGCTCCGACCGAGGTTGGGATCCCGGGGGTGGTGGGGAAGGCTTCGGGGCAGGAGGGAGGGAAGGGGAGCGAGAGACGGCACGCACACCGCGGAGTGATCAGGCGGCTCCGTTTATTGCCCCAGCAGTGGGGTTTTTTATACCATACAATTGACCAGCAGGCATAGTTTCTAAAGGTAATGGTTGACTACAAAAATGAGGTAAAAATAACAGGATACATATTTTTGTTAGGCACGTGATCAATTACATTTTGTTTACAATCAGGAGGTTTCTGGGGAAAATATTTTTTTGCTTAAGGTAAATTTTCTGAGATACGAGGTATAAACATAATGAGTAGCCTTTGCCCTGAGCCTGGAGCCTGAAAGGCGATAGTGTAATGTCCTTTTTGCCTGGAAACCAGAATCTGATCAAAGGAACCATCTTATTCCAACTCCCTGGAGTGGTTAATCGCAGAAGCCATCTTATGCTGATTCCCAGAAGCCGGCAGGGGAATGTAAGGGGAGGGGGAGTAAATGTTTTTGTCCAGGACACCAACCCGGGATCGGGCGAGAATGTACTTCTCGAAGGAGCAGCTCGGCAGCTGGACCCAGTCATGGGGTCTTAGGCCATGGAGAGGTTACGCATGCAGGCACATCTTGAGAAAGTTACAGGTCTGACTTAGAAAATATTTGTGAGTTAAAGTAGTTACCGGAAGAGATGTCGCCTCCTGGCTACCTAAGGAGGCTTCCTTGAAGGTCCTAGCTCCGAACTGCGCCTTCAGGCCATTCGGGCGGGCCAGGGCGAGGCAGAGGGCGGCTGCTGGTGCTTCTTTTCTTCTTCCTTCTCTTCCCAGAGGCCAGGAACTGACTTCTCGCTTCTCTCTCCGGAGTCTGGGGCCGACGTCTTTCTTCTCCTGGGGGCTGGTCGTGTCGTGTCTTCTCCTCTTCGGTTCAATCTTTTTCCTACCTTAGGGCCCTCCTGGCCTGGCTTATATCCTCTCCACAGTACCACCCACAAGTCTGATTGGACCAACCCATCAGCTCCTAGCACCTGATCGGTCCGTTCAAAACGGCAGTTACTGGGCAGGAGCAGCGGCCATAACTGACTCCGGAGCAGCGGGGTAAGAGGCCCCACCGCTCCTGCAGGCCCCGCTACGGCAGCTGGTTCCGGTAACACTTCAACAAACTTGTTCTTCAAAAAAAAAAAGACCGACTGGGCCTCCCCAGTGGCGCATTGGTTGAGCGCTGCGCTGTGGAGCTGTCGGCAGCGGCGACGCGAGTTCGACGCCCGGCCGGGGAGAATCCCACATGGCGCGGCAGACCCCTCCTGCCTCGCCCGCTGCTCCCCTCAGCAGTGTGTTTCTGATCTGCCTGTTCTGCTCCCCACTCTGTCTCTGGTGAACCCTCTCGCCGCCCCCCGCCTCTGGCCTGTACCCCAGCTTGTATGTATAAATAAAATTTAAAAAAAAAAATCTTTAAAAAAAAAAAAAAAAAGACCGGGGCCTCCCTGGTGGCCACGGGTTAAGCGCAGCGCTATGCAGCTATCCAGGGCAGCTGCCGTTGCTCCCTGGGGCCTCAGACTCGAATGCTGAGCTGTCTGGGTTCCGGCCCCAGCGTTGCACTCCCGGGGTGACAGATTCCACATCTCCATCCTCCCTCGGCGGCCACCTGGGCCCGGAGCGCTCGGAGAACTGGACAAGCTGGACACAGGAAAGACTTGCCAGTGACTGGGCGCCGTGGCCCTGAGCACACGGGGGTCCCGGGACACCAAGTAGGAGGTCCAGAGAGAACAGGGGCCGGGGTGGCCTAGTCTCTGCTCTGGCCTGACCACTGCCTGCTGTCCTTGGCCAAGGCAGCTTGGGGCCTGTTTCCCCTGAGAAAGGGATCCCCTGCGGTCTCAGGCCGTGGTGCCCGGGGAGGGACCCCGACATCCTGCTGTGCCCCCCGCCTGACCCTTTGGCCAGCCGCTGGGTCAGAAGGAGCCTCAGCTCTGGGCACCGGGCACCCACAGGAGAGGCCGGCCCTGCAGTCCCTGTGCGTCCCCAGCGCCTGCCCGCAGCCCCGGGCGCCACCCGCCCCGGGTCCCTGCGGACGCTTCATACCGTTGGGACGACCCCTGCGGTTTCTGTGTCTTTTTATAGCATGGAAGACCATAATGCCGATAATGCCCAAGGCGGCCAGGAGAACAACGGCAATGAGGTAGTACCACCAGGGAACCGTCCCTAGAGGGGGCAAAAGCGGTCTTGCAGTGCCCATGCTGTTTTCCGCAGCCCCTGGACACAGAGCATCCCCCCAGCGCCAGTTGCGGGGGCCGTGAAGGAGGCTCTGGGGCGAGAGGGCCCGCTCCCCCTGCCCCCCCCCGCCACGGGAGCCCCAGCGCATGCTCGGGGCGCACCTGCTGTTTTGAGAAAAACCAAAGCGAAGTAACAGCAAAGCAGCCGTGGGGCGGTTTAGGACAGCCGGTCGGGAGCTGCGCCCCAGGCTGAAGCCGCACCCCGCGCCCAGAGCATTGTGCTGGGCGGGGCGGGGCTCACTGGCCAGCGCAGGGCCTGGGGGGATTGTCCAGAGCAGATGCTGCAGACAGGGCTGGCCACGGCGGGGCGGGCAGGTCCCGCCTGGTGGGGACGCAGCCCCGGAGAGACTGACGTGCGACAGGCGGCGGCCCAGACAGCCAGCCGTGGTTCACAGTAACGTGCTCCGTGCTGCGTGATGTCGGTTTCATCTAATAAACACGAAACACGCTTTTTAAAATCCCCACCTCTCTTACCTGGACTGGGAGCTTTGCGCACTGTGTCCGTCGTGGCGGTGCTTTTCAGGAGGACATTCTCTTCGGGGAACCTGGGGGAGACCCCTCGTGTCTCTCCTGCACCCCAGGGCCCGCCACCTCCACCAGCAGGTGCAGAAGGGGCCTGGCTCCCGGGGGCGCATCTCCCGCCCACATCTGGGGGCCCTGGGGCTGTGGTCAGGGACCCACAGGGGCAGGAGAGCCTCCCACGCCTCCCACTCTGGCATCTCAGGCTGTGGTCACGTCGCCCCTGCGGGCAGCTCAGCTGGGGCCCGCGTGTGGGGTGAGGCCGCGGAGGCAGGAGCGGGCCTGCCCTGTAGTGCTTAGGCTTCCCGTGGCGGCCGCAGGCCTGGCTGTCGCTGTCCCGGGCATTTCAGTGACCACAGAAGCACGGGGTGAGATCAGCTTTGGGGTGAACTACCTTGGGCTCAGGAGCCTCCCTGCATTGATGCTCTAGCCCAGCGGGGCCGGAAGGGGGGCTCCTCGGGGCGCCCTCCCCAAGCCATGCTGTGCACCATCGCTGGAAGCCCTGTCTTGTGGGAATGCGGAGTTACCCCGAATCTTGGGCCGCGGACACCAGAGGAGCCCCAGGTGGACACCCTTGAGGGACCCGCCTGTCCTGCTGGCCCTTGGTCCCCCCAGACCCCGCTTGGAGAGGGTGCCCCGTGTACCACGGGCCCTAAGGGAGGCATCGGACAGGCTGTGAGCAGCAGGTACCCGCGGGCGTGTGGGGGTTCCCAGACTTGGGGGGCTCTCCTGCCTAGATCTCTGCACCGTCCCGTCAGCAGTCGGGGTGGATGGGGCCCCTGAGTCATGTCCGCCCGGGTCCCACACCGTCTCCAGGTGCCCAGGCGCTCTCCGCAGAGCAAGCTCCCTCCAGAAGCGCCAGGCCGCAGGGCGAGCCCTTCAGAGGGTGAGCCGCCCTCAGTCTCAGGGCACAGACAGGAGGGAAGGGCAGGGAGGGGGACATCCGGAAGGGCAGGGGGAGGCGGGGGCCCGCGGGTGGGAGGGGCCTGTGCAGAAGCCTCTGTGCCAGACACGACCCGGATCGGCGAGGTGCTGTGGGGCGGGGCGCGGAGAACCGGGGCCTCGGGCGCCGACCTGGCGGCTGCGGGCTGTGCTCCCGGAAAGGGGACCTGGTGCTCCCAGCTCCTGAGGAGCGAACCCCACACGGGCAGGGCGGCCGCTGACCACCCCCAGGCAGCAGCCCGGTGTCACCTACTTGTTGCAGGGGCGGCACATCTCGGGGGGCCCCACATAGACGTATCCTGTCCGGCACCGGCATGTGCGGTCCTGGGTTGAGTTGCACGGCAGCACCTGCTCTTGGTCTGCAATTCGGGGAGGACGGGTCAGTCCAGGAGCTCTGTCCTCACAGGACACAGAAGCCTCAGCGTCGTTCTGGGGACGGGGTCGCCCCTGGGACCCCAGCGCCCAGGCCCGAGACGGCCGGGCTGGACGCAATGCGTGGGGGCTCGCGGATGGCGAGTGGGCGTGGGCTGCCGGGCGGGCGGGCCCTTGGCCTTCGGAGATTCCGCAGCGAGAACCCTTCATCCCGGCCAGGGCCCCGGGGGCTGAGGTCACGTTACGTCACCGTTTGTGCCTGTGTTTCTCAGCTTTGCTAGATTTAACAGACTAATCTGCGGCTCCTATAAAATGATAAAAACTGACGACAACCTGCGGATTTCTGATCAAACCCCACCCTGCACTGTGGGGGACGGTGTGAAATGAACACACTCAGCCCCTGCGCCCTGGGGGTCAGTGCTGCCCTGCCCCCTCGGCGGCTAAAGCTGCACCCCGCTTTCCCCTAAATGGGGGCCAACCAGTGCGTGCGCTGTGGTGGATGTTCGCTCGCGTTTTAGGGCTGCTCAGGCCGGGCCTGTGGGTCGGGGGTCGAGGCTGTGGCTCAAGGCCAGGAGGGCTGTGGGGTCACTCACCCTGGGAGCAGGAGGAGCAGAGGTGGCAGGCGGGCTGGTCGTTGAGTTGGTCCGTGAAGGTCCCCGGGGCACAGGGCTCACACACCCCTTGGTAGTGCGGGGCCTTACAGGGCTCACGGAGGTGCTGGCCTGTGCAGGGGGACGCTGCGGTCAGCCCCCCCAGGGCTCCGCGCCCCCAGGGTGGCCCCACCCAGCCCTAGGGGCTGTCTCGGAGAGTGAATGAAGCGCTGAATTCTGGGAGGTCAGCCCAGCCGTCTGGCGGTGACAACCCGGGTGAGGAAGGCCCAGGGCTCTGCTCCAGGGCTCCCCCACCGGCGGCATCTGCCCAGCTGACGGGCGATGGCCCGTGCTGGCTCCGGGGAGGTGACCGAGCCCCGGCCTGTCCTGCTGCCCAGATGAGCGTCTTTGCCCTGCCCCGCGCCTGGCGGGCAGTCTGAGCGGGCCTGCGGCTGGGGAAGCTGTGAGGGAGCAGACCCGGCTGGCACAGCCCCCGGCCCTGCGCCCTGGACAGTTCTGGGGCTAGGGGCCCGGCAGGGAAACAGGGTCCTGCTGCTTCGAGGGACCGGGGAGGGGGCGGGGAGCCCCAGGGCCGCCAGCGCAGGGTGAGGGGGCGCTGCTCCCGGCTCTGCCGAAGGTCCTCACCTGCGGGGAACCCTGGGCAGGCAGCAGGTGTGAGGGCGGCCAGGGCTGCTGGCTCCCTCAGATGACCCCACCCCTCAGCTGGGGCCTGTGTCCCCCCGGCCCCGTGGGGGGAAGGTGGGGGGAGACCTGAGACCAGAGGGGCTGGGGTGTGGGGACCCTGCCAGGTGGGCCCCACCAGGACTCACTCACCGGCAGGGCACTTCATGCAGCAATGGCCGGCAGACTTGTATTCGTCAGGGCCGCAGGGCTGAAAGCCAGCGGGGTGCTGGGTCTTCCGGGGGCCGACGAGGGTGGCAGCGACTACCAGCTGGAACAGTCAGAGGCCCTATTACTAGTCCACAGCGCCGCGCCTCTGGCGGGGTGGGCACAGCTGCAGGTCTGTCAGGCATCCTGACCTCCACCCCCAGGTGGGCAGTTAAAGGGATGGGGCCGCCCCTGAGCATCAGCCCGCACAACCCCTGCCACCTACGGCCCCAGAAGGCATCAAAATATTCGCGTGCCAAGGGCCTCCGTGGTGGCGCAGCGGTTGGGCGCTGCGCTGTGGAGCGGTCGGCAGCGCGCGATGCGAGTTCGATGCCCGGCCGGGGAGATTCCCACATGGCGCGGCAGACCCCTCCTGCCTCGCGCGCTGCTCCCCTCAGCAGTGTGTTTCTGATCGGCCTGTTCTGCTCCCCGCTCTGTCTCTGGTGAGCCCTCTCGCCGCCCCACGCCTCTGGCCTGTACCCCACCAGCTTGTATGTATAAGAAAAAAAATGTTCCCTTAGCAAGAAGAAGATGGGGATCTCCCGGGCCCCGCCCCCCGCGCATCTCAGCTGGACCGCCCCGCCCACCTGTTGGGGCTCCCGGCGCCTGCGCGCACCACCCAGCCGAGGAAAACTGTCGGTGCCCGCTCCGCCGCTGCGGCATCGGAAACGCGACCGAGCTCGCGGGTGGGAATGGGGGCGCGGGCGCTTCCGGTTCCCCTCCGGACCCAAGACCGACACTGCGTCCGAGTGCTCCGTGAGCGCCCCACGCGCGCCAGGATCGGACGCTCGGGCTCTCGGGGTCCTCCCCCCCCACCCCGGACCCCAGGCCCCGCCCGCCCCGCACCTGGGCGAGGAGCAGCGCGCGCAGGGCGCCTGGCGGATCCATGGCCCGGCGCTCGCTCGCGGCGCTCCTGGCGCTCCCGGCGGCGAAGGGGGCGACTGGCAGTCGGGAAGGCGACTCGCCCGCCGCGGCCACAGCCGGCGCCCAGAACTGTTCAGTCCGACGGTCAGCAGGCGGGGGCCTCGGAAACGCCTCCCGGGAGCCCGCGCGGGGCGCGTCGCCCGGTCCCTCCGGCACCGGCTTGGATGCCCACCAGGCCCGCGTGGCAACCGGCGACCGTCTCAGCCCGAGCAGGCCCGGCGAGGTATCCTGCTCAGCTTCCGCTCCCACCGGCTCTCCGGCCGGCTCTGGCAGCTATTCGCACCCGCCTCGGAGTGCAACTTCTTTTCGGGAGCATGCGCACACGGACTTCCTGTGGCGAGCTGATCCTGCGGCTGCCGCTGCAAAGAGCCTCCAGCCAGGAGGCGGCTCCTTGCCCGCCCTGTCCTACCCTCGTGGGTAAGCGCAGGGCCAGGGCCACTAGCCTGGCTGTGCCCCGTCCTGGGAAGCCAGTCCCCTAAGGGGGCCCCGGGGCGGGCGGGCAGCACCCTTTCCCCTTGCTCTGCCCAGCCCGCCCGCCCCTGTCCTGGCGCCTTGGGGCCAGAGAAGGCAAATGGGAAATGGTGCCACGCAGCCTTCTGCGCGCCCCTCCGCTGCCAGGGAGAGCTTGTCCGCGCTGCTGAAGCTGATGCCTGGATTCTGCTGCTTGCTGGGGCGGAAAGCTGCTGGGAAAGTTCCTGTTCTGCTGCTGGGCCCGGTAGCAGCTGTGGCTACCTTGACCCCCGTAAACAAAGTTTACGATGGATGGGGTCGGCCAGCTTCCTCACACAAACTGCGTCGAACGGCGCCATTCCTGGTATTTGGGGCTCAGACTTCTGGGAGCTCTCCCACGGGCCCGCCGGTGTGACAATTACATCTCCACCTCTGCGCGCTGTGCCGCCTCTGGGAAGTTGCTGTAACTCTCTCCTCCTTCCCTGCACGTTCTTTAGGGCAGGGCTCCATCGCTGCTGGGCTGCTGGGCCCCCGCCCCTGCCAAGGGGCCGCCTGGGCGTCAGTGAAGGCAGCCCCTCACTCTGGCCCTAGTGGCTGCTCACGCACACTCGCACCTGGGCGCACACAGCACACGCACGCACACGCGCAGCCCTGGCACTGGACGCGGCACCAGACGCTGAGCGACCGCCCACCGCGTTGCAGTTGTTTATTACAAAAGTGTAAAACAGACAGAGCCGCGTCGGTCTGAGCAAAGTGCTGCACTTGGGCCGCCCTCTCCGGGTGGGCGCCCTGCGGCCAGCCCACACCCCAGCTCACGAGCCCCCGGCAGGGGCCCGTGGGCTCCGCTGATCAGCACAGGCAGAGTGAAGCCAGTGTCCGCAGAGCACCCCACCTTCTGGCCCCCGACATTCCCACCGCGCCCCATCCGCGCGTGGCGGGCGGGCACGGGGTGCGCCGCGGGGTGCGAGGCATTTGGCTTGAGCATTAAGGCCGGCGCTGGGGGAGGGTCAGCAGGAGAAGAGGCGCCTCCGGCTGGCCCCGGGCTGGGCTGCGGGCCTCGGTCCACGGCGGCTGAAAGTGCTGCGTGCCCGGGGCGGCCGGGCCGCGGGTCTCAGGCCACGCCGCTGCCGGAGGCTCCTACTTGAGGATGTGGTCGGTGAGCAGCTGGCACGCCAGGAGCACGCAGAGCAGGAACCAGGAGCGGGCGCTGTGCAGGAGGCCCCGGGCTGGCGCCGGCCTGGCTCTGGCCGTGCAGCTCAGCATGGCCAGGAGGTGCCTGCAAGGACAGGGGCTCAGCGGTGGCCCCTCTGCCGGCCAGGGTGTAGGTGTGGCCACCCCCCGGGGGCCCGGGTGCGGTGGGGGTGGGGGCTCCCTGGGCACTGGCCCCTGGTGGCTTCCTGGGCGCAATGCCAGGAGGGCAAGCTGGGGTGTGGCCTCTTGTGCCCCCTCCCCCGTGGTGATGAGCTAGACTGTGTCCCCAGGAAGTTAGCTGATGAGTCTAACCCTGCACCCCAGGTGTGGCTGCTCTTGGGGACGTCTTCACAGAGGTGACTGACTTAGAGTAGGGTCACGGGCGGGGGGGACTGTGTCCCCTAAGAGGGACCAGGACACAGACACGCACAGAGCGATGACCCTTGAGGACGTGGGGAGGACACGCGTCCACGCCAGGAGAGGCCTGGGGGGACTCCCCCCAA
The DNA here is from genome assembly GCA_004024925.1 of Scalopus aquaticus. Classification (NCBI taxonomy): domain Eukaryota; kingdom Metazoa; phylum Chordata; class Mammalia; order Eulipotyphla; family Talpidae; genus Scalopus; species Scalopus aquaticus. Next base: position 10,286 of record PVIJ01021152.1, on the reverse strand, counting down.
CCCCCTTACCTGGCTTCAGCCTCGGGATGGGGATACTCGTGTGGGGGTTCGGCCCTGGCCTATGGGACTCTGTATGCAGCCCCAAGAGCTGACCTCCGCCCCACCCCGTCCTCCAGGCCTGGACTCTGGGCCATGCTTGTGTGGCCTGCACGAGTTTCTGGCTGTTCTCCAGGCGCCTGCGCTGAGTGCCCCCCATGTGCCAGGTTGCTTCGTATCCCCCCAACCGCCCCATTTCCTTGGTCTCCTCCCCCTCTCCGCCCCCCATCTCAGCCCCTCTGGCCCCTTCTCCTGAGCAGCTCCAGAGGTGCCTGGCTCTCCTATGGCTCCTCGGCTTTCCTGGTCCAGCTGCTGCCTGCCCATGGCACCCTCCTCCAGGAAGGCCTCCAGGCCACAAGCCTGCCTCTCCCCAGCTGCCAAGGAGCCGGGCTCCCTTACTCGGCCCCACACAGCAGGGTATTCAGAGACGTCTGCCCACACCCCCTCCCCCGCCAATGTCTGCCCGTCGCAGGGACGGTGGGGGCGCAGCAAGGACTGAACTCCCGGGGCTCCCGATGGGTCGGGTGCCAGCTCCTGAAGGCCCGCTGGGCGACCCAGCGCTCCGTCCACCGCACCCTCTTCATCCCTCCCAGGGGTCAGCACCACCCCATTTACGGGGGGCAGACAGAGGTGAGATGAACCCCACATCCGGGAGTCCACACGCACTGAGCGGGCCCGGCCTGAGCTGCGGAGAGGCCAGCTCCAGTCTGTGTCCTCTGCGCGCCCGCGCTGCCCCTCCCTGCCCCTCCCTGCCGCCGGGTTAGAGGCGGCTCCTGGCGACTCCCCTGTCCCCGCGGCTGCCGCCTGGGCGGTGCTGAGTGTCCACCCTGCCAGGTGCGGGCCGGGGCCTGGGGGTTCAGGGGCTGCAGCTGCTAAGTGCCCCGCTGCCCCCCTCCCCGCTCACCCGGGGGCTTATGTCATGCTCCTCCCTTCCCCCCGGCGCCCCGAGCAGACGCCCTCCAGCCCCGCCCCTGCTAAGCCCAGGCGGCCTCCCCGCCCCGCCCGCAGCCCTTTGCAAGTCCCGATTCTAGCTCCCTGACACTCGGGGTGCCCGGCCCCTGGGCCCCACCTGCCCGCTCTGCCGGATACCTGTGCAGCTCCTGCTGGGCCTCCCGGATGGACAGGATGGCCTCGTGCAGTGCCCGCAGCCGCCGCTCCTCCTTCCTGCACCGGGCGCAGCGGCTCTCGCTGCCTGGGGGGCGGCGTCCGGCGCAGGAGGGGGAGGGAGGAACCTGGGTGAGGGGGTGTCCTGGAGCCGCTGTCCGGATTCCCCGGCCCAGCCGGGCCCCTCCCACAAGCCTTGGGGTGACGTTAACCCCAAGGGACGCCCCAGGAGTGACGGGGCGCTGGCATCTGAAGAAGCGGGGCAAAAGCGGCCAGGGAGGGGACAAAGCGGGGGGCACAGGCAGGCCTGTGGGGACACCACACAGAGGCGAGTGTCTCAGGGGACAGACTCCGGCCAGCTCTGCCCCCAGCGCCCCTGCTGTGCGTGCCGGGCAGGCCCCCCCCCAGCCCCCCACTCTGTGCTGGGGGCCCCTGGGGGAGGGCGCTGGGCCGTGGGGATGGTCAGGGTGGACCGGCCTCACCGGGCTCACCGGGAAGGAAGTCCCCGTCCTCCTCGTCCTCCTCGGACAGCTCGGGGCAGGAGTCGGGCGTGGAGCTGCTCTCGGTGACCTGGCTGTGGCCCGAGGGCTGGTCACTGGCCTTGCGGAGCTGCCGGTCTGGGCCGGGCCCCTGAGGGAGAGGAGCGGTGGGCGGGGCTCCCCGGGCCTGGCTGGCCTGGCACCCCGCTGCACCTGGGCCTGCTGGTGTGCGCCGGTCGGCCTGGCCCCTGCCCTGCGCTGCCGCCCGCTGCCGCGGGAGCCGGGGCCCTGTGTGGGCAGGCGGGTGGCAGGACCGCACTGGGCCCTGGTGCTAGCACAGGCCGGCAGCTGGGGCGCAGTGGCCCTGGGGGCCCCTCACCAGCCCTCCTGTCCTGCGGGGGACGGCCTGGGCCCGGCTCAAGGTCACGAGGGCGCGACTGAAGCAGGGGGCCCCGGGGACGGGGGGCAGGACTGTGGGCGCCGCCCTGTGCTGCGATCCGTGAAGGTCCCGGGACACGTGTCGGGCCCACGTGCCTGCGGGGTGAGCGCCGAGACGGAGGGGGTGACCGGCTGGAGGGGGCAGAGCCAGACGGGGGCGCAGAGCTGCTGGGGTGGGGCGGGGGAGGCAGCGCTGAGACAGGTGAAGTTTAGGGTTATCAGCGGCGGCCATCCTGGGGCGCTGATGGGGCCAGGCCAGCTGGGGAGGCTGAGAGGCCCTCGGGGCAGAGCCACTGGGTCTGAGTCGGGGGCGGAGGGGCCGATTTTGGGGTGATGTGTGGGGCACAGACGGGCAGTGAGATCGAGGCTCCTGCTCGCTGGGGAGCCCCAGAAAGAGCCCCCGGCCCCGGCGGCTGGAACCCGTGGCACCTGTAGCCGGCCCCCGTGGCCTCTGTGCGGAGCTGGGGGCGACCCAGGCCTCCCCACAAAGCTACGGACTGTCTGGGGAGGCTGTGTCCTCCGCTCTGGTGCACCCCCTCTGCCGCCCCAGCTCCCGATTCGCCCGGCCCAGTCCACCCGCTCTCACCGTGTAAACACCGCCCGTCCTCTGCCCGCCTGGGCAGCCGGCCCCCTCCCAGCCCGTTTCCAGCATGCAGAGGAGGCAGCACTAACACCCCGGGGACCACCTTCAGGGGGCAAGGGGCAGGTGCTGGGAGACTCCCCGCAGCGCCCTGTGACTGAGGCTCCTGCAAACCGGGCCCTGGTGGAAGGTTGGGCAGGGCAGGCAGGGGAGGGCGGGGCGGGGTGAAAGGGCCCGGCGGGCGGGAACGGGGGGGTGGGGTGCTGACCTGGCGCCCCTGGCGCCGGGGCCGAGCCGGGGCCTCCCGCTGCAGGGTGTGTAGGATCCCGTCCTGCTCAAACTGGGTGACGTCCTGCAGGGGGTCCCAGGGGCTGCGGCTGAGGGCCAGAGGGCGTCCATGGACAGTGGGGCCGGGTGCCCATCACGCCTAGCCCCCCACCTCCCAGCCACGCCCAGGACAGCACGGCGCCTGAGGCCACAGGCAGAGCCCGCAGGGGGGGTCGGAGCCCCACTTGAATCCCCCCGCTGGCTCCTCCAGGGGAGCAGGGTTCCCGGGGGCGCCTGGGCTGACCCTGCCCTGCCCTCACTTCTCATGCCGGTAGCGCCACTCCTGGGCCGCGGGGTCCAGCAGGAACAGCCGCGGCGTCCAGGGCGTGAGGCTTTGCTGGCGCTGGCGGGCGCGCAGCCGCTGGGCCTCCTCCAGGCAGCACTTCTCCTGTGTGGCCCTGTCCTGGTCGCCCTCGCCGATGGCCTTGGTCACGTGCTGCCAGAGCCTGGGGGCGGGCCCGCTCTGAGCTGGGGCTCGGGGCAGCCATCCCTCGGCATGGGGGGGGGGCGCCAGCACCCCCTTCTCGCCCCGCGGTTGCCCCAGCGACAGGGAGCCCGGGGCCCCACGGGCTGTGTCTCCAGGCGCTGCCCGCTCAGCCCCGCCGGGCCTCGCCGAGGAGCAGCTGGCAGCGACGCCTGCCCTCCCCGGCCCCTGGCCCCGCGGCCCCGCCGTGCCTGGCCCTGCGCCGCAGCCCACTCCCGTCTCGCCCTGCCAGGACCCCCGGCTCCCGACTCAGTCCCGGCCCCGCAGGCGAGCGGCCTGGGCGGGGCTCACCTCTCGGACTCCAGCTCCGTCTGCTCCTCCAGCGGCACCGTGCTCCGCGCCAGCCGCTGTCCGCGGGCCTCCCCGCCGGGGCTCCAGAAGAGCTGGCTGCCCGCTCGCCCCTCCTCCCTGATGAACACGTCCCTGTCCTGCGCGGACGGCCGCGGGGTCAGGGGGCCGGCCCCAGGCCTGGGGTGCCCGGGGCCGCGCCCGCACCCGCCCGCGGGCGCCCCCTTACCCAGTGTCCCGAGAGCCGCGCCAGCACCTGCTCTCCCGATGTGATCTTGCCCGAGATCTGGTTGATGCTTGCGCTGCCCCCAAAGAAGGGCTGGCAGACACACCGAGAAGGATGCCATGGGGGCGAGGCTCTCGGGGCCCCAGCCTCTGAGCAGGGAGGGCCCTGTCTGGAGGTGCGTCCTCATGGGACGCGGGGGCCCCCGCGTGGGCGCGTGGCCCTCAGCTCTGTGTGGGGACCCGGCTGGGACAGAGCTCGAGCGGAGAACAGAGCCCCAGGACGCGGGGCCCCGGTTTGGGCCTGCCCAGGAAGGGGTGTGTCCTGTCCTGCCGTGCGGCCCAGGGGTGGCCCCCCGCCCTCTGTGCACCCCGCTTATCAGCGCAACCGCTTGGGAAAGCATGTGGGGGCACAGGAGGCAGGGATGGCAACCCCCAGACCTTGCCCTGCCCTGCCTGAGGCCCATGGGAGCCCCACCTTGAGCTTGAACTCCAGCTCCGCCTGGAGGCCGCTCCTCCGGCTCGCGATGGTCACGGTGCCGCCCAGCTCCAAGGTCATGGTGCCGTACAGGATGCCTGAGACACAGCTTGGGGGTCAGGGGCCCCGTCCCTGCCGAGCCCTGACCCAGCTCGGGACTCCAGGGGGGCGCTGTCAGAGCCAGTGTTAGTAACGGGGTGCTGGAGAGAGCGAGGTGAGGGTGGGTGGGAACACGGTAAGTTCTGCTCAAGTTTTGGGTAACCCTGAAGCCACTGTCAAAATATGCCCGTTAATTAAAATGGGAGAGAAACCCAAACCTTGGCACACGGCGGCGTGCTCAGAGAAACGCGGTCGAGGCCCGAGAAGCCGCTTCGGAGACGCGCCGCCGGCGAGCCAGGGCCACGGAAGCGGCTCTCAGAGGGGCGACCGCCGGCTCGGCCCCCACCCCGCGTCCGGTCAGGTGCAGGGAGATGAAGCCCAGACGGCCCAGCACCGACACCCCCCGGGGCGGCCCCGCTCACCTTTGCAGTGGGCGTACGGCATGGTGAGCGTGTACTCCTCCCCCCGGGCCGGGAAGGCCAGCGTGGCCTTGCCGTCCAGCAGAGCCGACAGAGAGTTCCCTGCAGAGGGCACAGCAGGCGGTGAGCGCAGACCTGGGCCTGGGGCTCACCCCAGCCACAGGGCACGAGCGCCCGGACGGGCGGGAGCGAGGGCGGCCGCTTCGCGTGTCATCTCCAGCCTTGGGCTCCGCAAAAGCCCTTCCGGGCGGCTCGTGCCAGGCCTTGGGCAGCAACGCGCCACCGTGGACCACGACGTCCGTTTCAAAGCGAGGGGCTCCCGGGCGGCAGCCTCAGCCAACGGCGCCGTGGCGGGCGGCGCGGAGGGCGGCTGAGCTGGGGCGCTGCGGACCAGGGCGCAGAGGAGTCAGAGCTTCCTGCCCAGCACGCGGGGATGAACGGGGCATGGACGGGAAGTGGAAAGAGCCCTGTGCCCCGCACAGCTCCAAGGGGTGCTGCCCGGGGCTCCCCACAGTGGGTCTACTTCCTCCGGCGGTGCACAGGGCCGCCGCCCAGCCCCCGCCGAGGCCGGAGCCCCAGGCAGCCTCGGTCTAGCTCATCGGAATGGCCCCAGAGCGGTGTGGGGTGGGGCACCCCGTTGGCGCCCAGAGTCCAGGCTGTGCTGTCTGCCGCATCTTTGGGGTCCGCACCCCGCGGCAGCATCGCCCCCGCAGGGAGGGCGGGAGGGGCCTTGGGGCTCTGCCTGGCAGCAGGGTTCAGCCCGAGCACCCCCGTGGTCCCTGCCTGTGGCGGGGAGGGGCCCCGGCCAGCACCCCTGGGCCTGGCGTCGGGCAGGACCGCCCGGCACCTCCCGCCCGCAGCGCCTCACCGTAGAAGCGGGACCGGGCGGTGACGCTGCCGCTGACGCAGAAGCCGTCCTTGCGGTTGCTGACGTGGAAGGCGGACACGGGCGGGTGGTGCGACACCTGCGGCAGAGGCCCCGGGGGCCAGAGCCGTCGCGGAGGGCGCCCTCCTGGGGAGGAGACCCCTCCGGGAACCCCTGCGGCCCCGGGGTGCCCCTAGAGAAATGGGGCACATAGATCTGCCCCCGAGGGGCCCTTATGCTGCCACAGCCGCTGCGCTATGTCTGCGCAGGGAGAACTCCAGCGGGCGCGGGGGCGGGCGCGGGGGGCGGGCGCTTCGAGAAATGCGCAGGGCCCCCAAACCGGCAAGGGCCCCGCCCCCACAGGCCCGCCCCCCCTCCGCGCGCCAGGCTCCCGCGGCCTTGCCTGCTCTGCGATGTAGAAGGTGTGGCTGTCCGTCTGGGGGTGGAACCAGCAGCAGCGGAAGGTCTCCCCCAGAATGGGGTTGTAGGGCTTCTTGATGCCCTGCAGGCGACGAGCAGAGAGCCTGTCTGAGGGACGCGGGACTCGGATGCCACTGGGGCACCGTGGACAGAGGGGCCGCGGGGCGGCCCCAGGCCCCCACCCGCAGGGGGCGTCTCCAGCAGAGCACCCGAACGGCACTCGCCTGAGCTCCGGGGACGTGCTCTGCCACCGGTGGCTACACTCTGGGGGCAGCGCGGGAAGATTGTGTCCACCTCCAGGAGACCCCCACCAGGCCGCGGCGCCCAGGACGGGCGGCCAGCACACACCCGCAGGTTATCTTAACTCTGCCGTCCTCCAGCTTTCCCGCCTGCCCCCACTCTGCTGGAGAGCCCCCAGCCTCCCTACGGTCCAGCTCAGAGCCCCCGAGATCTCAGGCAGCGGGGTCCCCTCTCGTGCTCCTCTCTGCCCTCGCTTCCGGCTGCTGTGTCCTTGTGGGCCTTGCCCCAGACACCGGGGCTCTGTGAGCTCAGCGTACCCCAGGGGCTCCACACGCGCCAGCGCCAGAGGAGCTGCTCGGGTCCATCTTGGAGCTGAGCCTGCAGCCTCACTGTCCTGTCCCCACAAACTTCTGGCCAGAGCCGCCTCCTCCAAGAAGTCCTCCAGAGTGTCCCCTCTGCCCATTCACCCAGGAACCTGCTCAGTATGATTGGCTGTGAGCGCCTGCCTGCACACGGACTCCCCTGCCTGGGTTTTGGAGCCGGCCCGCACCTCCGGGGCCTGGGGCACCTTTGGGGTCCTCGGGATGTGCAGGGCTGTGTGGGCACGGGCTGGCCCAGGACTTGAGGCGGGAGCCCAGGACAGCTAGGGCGCCCCGGTCAGCCGCGGTCCTGTAGGTGTCTCACCTTGGGCTTTTTGTAGAAGCCCGACAGGTACCAGCGCAGCACGAGCTTCATGCGGCTGTAGGCGTCTTCCTCCAGGGCCGCCCTGCGACGGCAGGCGAGGGGCTTTGGCTCCGGCTGGGGCTCTGCTCCCAACCTCAGCGCCTTTCCACTCAGCTGGAAACAAGCGCTGGGCCCTTCTGTCCCCCCAGGCAACCCCACCCTCCACCCCCATCAGGGCGTCTCCTGCTGGGACAGAGAGGCTGGGGCTGGCGCCCTTCTCCGGGAAGGCGGGTGCAGCCGGCCTGGCCCAGCTCCCACTGTGTGAATGTGGACCCTGGGCCTGCAGCCCCCCCATCTCTGCATCCCGCTGAGTTCCCCTAGAGAGCGCCCAAACCAGAGCTCGGCACTCAGGGTGCACAGAGGGTGCCAGAGCTGACCCCATGCTCAGCCTGGGCGGTGCTGACCCTCTGTCCCTCCTCCCGCTCCTGGGGGCCGTCTTGGAAGCGGCCCCTGGGGGGCAGGGACCTGGACGGACCGGCCGGCCGGGGCCTGGGGGGCGGGCGGGGGCGGGGGCCGGCCGCGCACCTGGAGAGCAGGTCGGCGTGGTAGTAGTAGTCCGAGAGCTTGTCCAGGAAGGAGCGGGGCTCCAGCACGAAGGTGGGCAGCACCACGCGGGACAGGTCCATGCCGGGCCGCAGCTGCTTCAGCAGGACCCACAGCAGGTTCTTGTTCTCCTCGGACACGGTCTCCACCTGGCACGCCTCGCCCAGCTGCCGGCAGAGGGCCGTGCTCAGGTCCCCGGGCGCCTGGGGGCCGGCGCCGGTCGTGGGGAGGCGTGAGCGTGGTGGGAGGGGGGCGCCTCGCCCCGGCCACCCCGACAGGCGTTCCTGGGGCTGCCTCCCGGGCCGCGGCACTGTCTCCCCGCACTGACCCTGACCTCGCGGCGCGCGCCCCCTCTCGGCCCACCAGCCAGAGCGGTGCCGCTGGCCCAGGCAGCTCGGGCTGCCCCTCCGGCCTGGCCCATGCAGGTTTCCGCTGCGTCTGAGGGCAGAGTGGCCACGGAAAGGGTCTCGGAGACCCGGGCAGAGGCCAGGAGGGTGCCGGGAGGTGTATCCAGCTCCCTGGGGTGTTCCCAGGGTGGAGGCCTGGCGCGCCCTCTGCTGGGCAGGGTCCTGCTGAGGTCAAGCCCCTGCGGGAGGCCCACCACCCCCTGGGCCCGCCGCTGGGACGCTAAGCCTCGGGACCGGGGTGTGCCTGACATAGCACCCCACTCCTTTGAGCCCCGCCGGGGCCCTGAGCGGGACTTGGGCAGCGGGCACAGGGCAGTACCGCCAGCTCCCTGCCTTCTTCTGCCGGCTCCTCACAGCAAGCCCAGGCGCCTGCTTTACTGAGCGGCCGAACAGTGGGTGGGAGGCGGAGCGGGGTCTGCGCTCAGGGCTGGCTGTGCTCTTGGCCGGAAGGGGGCGCCCCCGGGCGGCTGCCGGGCGAGGTGCCGACAGCCAGTCCTGCCCGCGGTCCATCACCGCAGGCTGGGCCGCCTCAGGCGCGCTGCTTTGCCTCTCTGCCTGCACAACCTCGGATCGCACACATTTGGACGCCGGTGGGTGCCACAGGACGCGGGGCCCCGTGGGAAGGGGCCACTCGGGACCCCCGCGGGCAGCCCAGTGGTCCGTCTCGCTTTGCCTCCCGGCACAGCTGCCCCGCCCGCTCCCGGCTCCGAGCCTCGCCCGCGCACAGCGTCCAGGACCCTGCGCCCAGGGGCTGCTTCCAAGGCGCCCCCGGTGCCGGGGCCTCGGGCTGCCACCCCACGTGCCCACACAGCACCGGGAGCGCCCGGCCGGAGGGGCAGCAGCCTGGCCCTGGCCCCCCTGCCCCCGGAGGTTGGCATCGCTCCCTGGCTGTGCCCCCCAACCCCTCCCCGTGGCGGCAGAGCCCCCGGCTCTCTCCCGGCGATGCTCTTCCCAGGGGCAGCCCAGCCGCTGCCCGGGCCTGCAGCGGGCCCCGCCCAAGGCCTGTGCCTCCCCACGCACCCGCCGAGCCCGGCGCGCCCTCGCCGCCACCCCCTGGTCGCCTGGTCCCCGCCCTCCGCCCGCCCTGCGGCCTGGGGGGCGCCGGCTCCGCGCTCACCTCCCCCAGCTCCTCGTGCGCCTGCTGCACGTACGTGGTCCCGCCGTGCGCGCGGCCGCGGGGGGCCTCCGACTGGTCGCTGCCGCTCTCCGCCTTGCGGCCGCGCTCCGGGGGCTCCGCGTCCGACTCCTCCGCGTTGTCCCGCTCCGACTTGTCCGAGAAGGCGTCGTTCTCCAGGGAAGACCCGGTCAGGCTGGGCGCCAGGGTGGCCATGGGCCCTGGTCACAGGGAGGCCCGGGCACCACGTCCAGGGCGTGCCCCGAGGGGACCCCAGCCAGGGCGCCTTGCCCACCTGCACCCCCACCCTGGGGCGCTTTGGGCATCCGAGGCCTTGCGCTCTTCACCCTGATCTCACCCGGGACGCCCCACACCCTGCACCGCATGCCGGGGTCAGCCCCCAGCACCCCTCGGGCACCGTCAGCAGCGGACAGGGCCGGGCGCAGGCGGTCTGAGGCCCGGGGGTCGGCAGCAGCACTTGGGGTACGTGCCCCCCGCCCCGTGCCAGGAGACTCCCACGTTAGTGCTGCGCCCCGGGGCTTCTGACCGGGGGGACCCAGGTTCCTGGGGCTGCCCCGCCTGCTGCCCCACTCACGGGAACAGGTCCTGGTCGGCGTGGAGGGCGGCTGCGGGGGGCAGCCCGCAGAGCGCGGAGGGCGAGGCGTCGGGCGAGGACCCTGGCTCCCCGTCGCGGCCCTGCCTGCAGGCGCTGAGTCGCAGGAGGCTGGAGCAGCGCAGGGCCAGCTCCATGGCGTCCAGCCAGCAGCGACCTGGGGGGGCCCGGGGTGAGCCCTGCCCTGTCCCGGCCCCACTCACCCCGTCCCCTCCGCCTGGGGTCCCCTCCTCTCCCCTCAGCCCGCGCCCCGGGGGCCTCCTGCCTTCCCAGCAGGCTTCCGCCTCGCCCTGGCCGCAGGGCCCACCCCGCCTGGGGGCCTGATTCCCGAGGGTGCTGCCCGCTGCGGGGGGCTCGGGCTGTCCTGGCGTGTTCTTGGGGGGCACATTACGGGCGGGGCGTCACAG
>PVIJ01021151.1:0-19164 GCA_004024925.1 Scalopus aquaticus | reverse complement strand
GAGGATGGCACACATTAAAAATACAGGCAACAACAAATGCTGGAAAGGATGTGGAGAAAAAGGAACTCTTCTACACTGCTGGTGGGAATGTGAACTGGTCCAACCACTATGGAAAGCTGTATGGCGATTCCTCAAACTGCTAAACATGGAGCTTCCATACGACCCAGCAATTCCACTTTTGGGAATTTACCCAAAGGATACAAAAACACTAATCCGAAAGGATACATGCACCCGTATGTTCATTGCGGCACTGTTCACAATAGCAAAGGTATGGAAGCAACCCAGGTGTCCAAAAATAGATGATTGGATCAAGAAGATGTGGTACATATACACAATGGAATACTATTCAGCATGGAAAGAAGATAAACACATGCAATTTGCAGTGACATGGATGGAATTAGAGGGGATCATACTCAGTGAAATAAGCCAGAAAGAAAGAGAAAAATATCGAATGGTTTCACTTATAATAGGTCTATAAGGAAACCAAATAGGAGAGAGACAATCAGCGGGGGGGTGGGGGGGGAGAGGGGGAGCTGGAGGGAGGGAAGGAAAAGGTCACAAAATGGAATAGAAAAGAACACAAGGGACCATGGAGATGGATCACGGGTGAATTGGTGGTGGGCTACCCAAGGGGAATACAAAATGTAAAAGACATAAATAACAATAAAAATATATATTAAAAAAAAAGAATGCTAACTCTGGATACTTCTATGCCATATAGCACTGGAAATACAACCAGAACAATTAATAATTGTTATAAAGGCAATAAATATTAACACATTGTTTGCCGGTAGTTTTTATCACGCGCTAACAGGTGGCGTGGGCCATTTTTGCTATTTTTTAAGTATAAAAAAAAAGTATAAAAATAAACATATTTATATGTTACCCGCATTCTACCGCTAGTCTATAAAAAAACGTATTAATACGTGTCCCGCATTCTACTACCAGTCAACGTAAAACGTATGTTTCCCGCATACAATGTGTTAAAGGCAATTAAAACACAGAAAAAGAAATAAAATTCTGTTTCTGAAACAAAAAGTAAAATCATCTATTTTTGCAGGTATACATACATACCATGTGATGTTTTATATATGATATAAATCATATATATCCTTAAAGACTACACTAAAAAACTAGTAAACAGATTTATTAAGGAAACAAATTTAGGATATAAATTCAACTTACAAAAATCTGTTGTGTTTCTCTAGGGTAACAATAAACTATCCAAAAAAGATAGGAATGTAATCTCATTTACAAGTGAATCAAAAATAAAATATCTAGGAATAAATTTATCCAAGTGAAAGATCTATATAATGAAAATAATAAAATAATGATGAAGAAAATTGAATTTAAAAAAGATATTTAACGTTCATGTATTGAAAGTATAAATATTGTTGAAATGTCCAAACTAGCCAAAATGATCTACAGAGTCAATGTAATGCCTATAAAAATCCATATGTCATTTTTTAACAGAAATAGAAAAACTACCCCAAAATTCATATGGAACCATAAAAGACCCCAAATAGCAATCCTGAGCAAAAAGTACAACTTCGGAGAGAACACAACACCTAATTTAAAATTAATAGTGGGAGAACTATGGTCACTGTACCTGAGGGAAGAAATCCTATAATGTGAGAAAATTAACAAGGATATAAAATAATCACACTTCATTATTTTATACATATGTGTGTACACACATATATAATAAAAGTAAATAAAAGTACAATTGTTAGTGACAAAAGCACCAGAGTGTTGGCAGTAAAACATACATGTGGACCACTGGAATAAAATAAGGAATCTGGAAATAAATTAATTCATATATGGTTAATTGATCATTGAAAAAGGTGCCAAAAACACATGATGGGCTATGGGACAGTCTCGCCAATAATTATTAATGGGAGAGCTAGTTATCTACATGAAGAAGAATGAAATTTGACCTTGATTCTACTCCATATACCAAAATTAACTCGAAATGAATTAAAGGCTTAAATGTAATACCTGAAATACTAAAACTCCTAAAAAAGTAGTAAAAAACTCCCATGGTAATAGTCTTGATGACAACTGCAAGTATATAACACAAAAACCACAGACAACAAAAGCAGAAAATAAACAAGTGAATGAATAAAGAAAATGTAAGCTCAATTAATGACATAGTTAGAAAGATAGATGATAAAGGATGATAGATAGACTTAAACAATAAGGGAATCCTGTCATTTACAAGAACATGGATTAAACAGGAGGATATTTTGCTATGTTAAATAAGTCAAAAACAGAAAGACAAACATTGAATATTTTCACTGATATGTATAAGTTAAAATAGTTTAACTTAATGAAATAGAGTAGAATTGTGATAACTAGTACCTGGGAGGTTGGGAGAACTGGAAGATATGAGTCAATGGGTACAAAGTTTTAGTTACATAGGAAGACTAAGCCTAGAAATCCAGTATACAATGTGAGGATTAAAATTATACTAGTAATATTACATTAAATACTGAAAATACGCCAAGGCAGTATATGTGCTCTCATTAATAAAATGGTAAGTTTATAAGAAGATATATATTAATTCATTTGACTATAGTAATTATTTCACTATATATATGTATATCAAATCAATTTATGTTGTACATCTTTAATAAGTACATTCTATTAAAACTATATATACCTATTTATATATTTTAAAAATCCTAAATCCATGTAAGTTTGGCATAGGTTCAGAGGATGTGGAAAAATATGGCCAAAATCTATTTCTTCCTTATCTCCAAGTTTTCAACAGAAAAGTTCAAGAGTACCAAGCAAGGAATCATGCCAATAGAGCTAAAAAATAAATAAATAAAAAGCATGATTTGACAAGTTTCCTATTCCGAAAGAAGCAGATATATAACTCACTTGAGGTTACATGCAATTCAAGATTTTTTTTTTTACTTCTTGATCCTTAACAGATTTACGTGTTAGTTTGAAAATTAAACCAGAAAACATACATTCCTTACTATACACTCACTATTAAATCCATTAGACACTGCAAAGTGCTTCAAACTGTTTCATCCTTTATCATCTGGAAATGAAACCAGTGTGTGTCTCTAATTTTAATATGCTGATTACCCAGACTAATGACCCCATGCACAGCTAAGGAAGAATAAAAAAACTTAGGTTTTCAAGACTCAGGAAGCCTGCTTAGATTTAGAAACTATTATTTTTTATTAGAAGATCTCATGCAGGGGAACAAGCGAGACAGTACTTAACGGGGGTTGGGATTTGTAAAATATAAATGCAATCTGAGTCCTTGTTTAGCAATGATTTTAAGATCCCTATCCTCATAAAAAATGATTCCTATTGTACTGTAGTAGGATTTCTCTGGAGGAAATTGCTGAGTAGGCATTTTGGAACAGAAAGCATGTGCCCAAGTGTTTTTAAATAAGAACAGGTATGTATATATAGCACTTAACTATATGCCTTTCTTTGTTCTGAATAGGCTACAACAAAAGATATACAAATTTATTTAATATCAATGAAGTCCATAAGATTATCCTATGTAATAGAGGAGTGTACTGAGGCAAAGGGTGGTTTAATAACTTGCTAAATGTCATATAACTAAGTGTATTAACTACATAATTGGTAAAAGGATGTGTGTGCACTTACATAGAGGGAGAGATTTATTTTAAGGCATTGGTTCACACAACTGTGGGGACTGGCAAGTTCAAAGTCCACTGGGCATGCTGAGAGACCAGAGATCCAGGGAAGAGTTGAATTGCAACTAAGTTCAAACACAACCTGGAGGCAAAATTCAGTCTTTCTTGTGGGAACTCAGCATATTTCTTACGATCTCAAAGTTATTAATCTCATCTTAAAAAAATACCTTTCTTGTAACATTTAGGCACTGTGGCTTATCAAACTTAACACATAAAATTAACTATTATGTCCAAGTGGTAGAATCAGGATAGAAACCCAAAGAGCGCTCATTAAGACTTTAAAAAACTGGTCCAACCACTGTGGAAAGCTGTATGGCGGTTCCTCAAATTGCTAAAAATGGAGCCTCCATGCAACCCAGTAATACCACTTCTGGGAATCTACCCAAAGGACACAAAAACATTAATCCAAAAAGAGACATGCACCCGTATGTTTATTGCAGCATTGTTTACAACAGCTAAAATATGGAAACAACCCAGATGCCCCCCAAAAATGACTGGATCAAGAAGATGTGGTATATATACACAATGGAATACTATTCAGCATTCAAAAAAGGTAAGCATAAGCAAAGCATTATGGATGGAGCTAGAAGAATGTTCAGCAAAATAAGCCAGAAAGAAAGAGAAAAATATCAAATGGCTTCACTTATAACTAGAATATAGGCGAACCAAACAAGAAAGAGACATCCAGCAAGGGAGGGGGAGGATAAGGGCTTATAAAGGGGTAGAAAAGAGCACAAGGGACTATGGTGATGGTTCCCGGGTGAATTGGTGGTGGGTAACCTATGGGGAATACACAATAATGTAAAAAAAAAATGAATAATAATAAAAAAACTCTAATTGAGGAAACTAGTTAAGAAATGGTTAACAAGAAAATTGTGACAAACTCAAAGGAGACTTAGAGAAGTATTTGCAAAACAAATGTTATTTCCAGCCATCATCCATTTTTTCAATTTTCTAATTTTTACTGTCTCTTCTTGGTTAATGCTACCCAAGCATTCAATGACAATAGGAGGAAGCTCACCATATGATCGTGGGATTGTGTGATAGAATAAGAAGACACATATAAATTTGGAGTCAATCCTAATTTCTACTCTAGGTTCTCCCAATACAAGTAGTTTGTCTATTGGGACTTGGAAATGAAAGAATTTCTTAGTATGAGACTTTTTTTTAGTTGTAAAATGGTGCAATAAAGCTATCTCATATAAAAGTTTTGAATTTTTTTAATCGAAGTGAAAAAAGTCAGGTAATGTACTGCCATCAGTATGTGCGATCACACAGTCATGCAATGCATGTTAATTATCTCTCCCTTGAAGCCTATACCATTGACAAAGCTATCTCAAAATTCAAAAGAAACTATATTTTTGTGGAATTTTTAATGGTGGAACCTAAAAGACATACTTTGGAGAAAAAGAGATCTGTTGGTTCAGTTCTTTCTCCTATAGTTGCCTATGTATGTATTTATCCATTTTCTATTGGTATATACTTAAAAAAAGAAAACCTACCTAACAAAAAATAAAATTCATATTGTACTAACTTCTTATATTAAGTGCTGTGTTGGAAAGGCATATATAATATACGTATTTTTTACAACTCAACAAATATTTATTGAGTATATACTATATGCCAGACACAATATTTTCCATGTTCAACAGTCTTTTGTATTAAATAGGTGTTCCTTTAACTTATAAAAAAGAAATCTAAATATTTTATCTTTTTGAGACAAGTAGGAAATAGGTGATTAGAACCCAAGACTATCTGCTATCAAGGTCCTCAACTTTCCCACCATTAACTTTCAATAGCACCAAATCAATATAAGTAAATCCTATCCTAGAAAAATGATTTCGGGACCAAGACTGTCAGAAATGTTTGTTGGTCCCATCAGTTCTCACTCAGACTATTTCTGATTTTCTCTTTTATTGATTTGCTTGCTTCACTGTGAGTGGTAACATTATTATTCTGCTTATTTGCCAGGGTACCAGTGTCAGTTAAAATTGCATTCTGAACCCAAATTGATTTTATTTTAAACAGCAGCACTGCTGTGATAAGAGTACAGATAATTGTTGTTACCTAATGCACTAGCCATGAAGATTAATTAAATAAATCTCCCAATTGCCCAGCTTATTAATATTGAAGAATTCATATGTGAACAGATGGAACAGATTTGGCAGGATTTTTCCACAATCCTTAAAAAAATATATCCTGACAGAATTTGTGCAACCCTGCCATATTCCATTTCAGCCAGGCTTGTTTTAGCTAATCAAGCTTTCCAGAAACTTAAAAGCGTTACTCAGAACTTGAAGCAAACAGAAATTTTTTTATAGTACAAATGGCATGTGAACCAGTGGTCACGTGGACTGTGTACATGCCACAGACTGGCACAGCATGCTTCAAACACAGGCACGAGTGTGGTTTGAGACGAATTACTCTCTCCTGAGATTTAAACCAAAAAATAGTAATTCCAAAGTAATGACATTTCCATTGAATTGTACACCAAGAGTAAACATATACATGGTCCTAGACAACGATAATCGACATTTGTTGCTCTTGGTAACTAATTATTCAGTAGGTAGGAACTACAACTAATGCAGGAATCAAAGAAAGCAGCCTTGGATTCTTCGTGGGGAAGCTCTTAAATTGTCCTTTCAGAACAATCAAAGAGTATTTTTTTAATTGAGCAGAAGTACAATATGCCATGTGCTTGGCAATACAATTTAAATGTAGTAACCCATTCAATGCCTAGGATTACATAAAAATGTTGGTATTTCTAGTCCCATGTTTCATCAGGATACTAAGCTTAGAAAGATTAAATGACTCACCATTATCAAATAGAGCTTGGTAAAACTAGGATTGGAGCTTATTTTGTCTAACTCAAAGTCCAAGCACTTAAACAGTAAGTCATATTGCCACTCTTTATATGGGCTGGGGAAAATTAAGGGTAGAAAATGGTAAGAACTAATGTTTATAGCATCTGATGCTTTTAGAATCTGTGATAGGTCAAATAAAACCTAAATGCTGCCAATTTTAACATTTAAATAATTACAGACTCCACATTCATGCTCCAAAATTTTCAATCATTACTTTGTTTCAGGCCTTCCTTATCTGTTTTTTTAAACTGAGGTAACACTGGGTTACAGCAGTGTATATGATTCAGAGGCATAGGATCACACCTCTTCAGACTACACCCACCACCAAGATACATAGAATCCTCTAATACAGTCCACCGTGACTGCTCCCCACTTTGTTTCCCCGCTACAACTCCCACTCTGGTAGCCTCAATTCCATAATCAGATTTCTAGGGTTTGTTATTGTTTTTTTTTTTTTTTCTGAATCGGTGATATTGCTTCCTAAATTCCACATATCCGTGAAACAGTCTGGTATTTTTGTCTTTCTCCTGATTTATTTCACTTAGCATTACCCC
Organism: Scalopus aquaticus; assembly: GCA_004024925.1. Classification (NCBI taxonomy): domain Eukaryota; kingdom Metazoa; phylum Chordata; class Mammalia; order Eulipotyphla; family Talpidae; genus Scalopus; species Scalopus aquaticus. The sequence goes on along the minus strand of PVIJ01021151.1, from coordinate 12,060 downwards.
CTTCATGTTCTACCCATGTTGTCACATATGGCAAACATTCATCTCTATCTATCTATCTATCTATCTATCTATCTATCTATCTATCTATCTATCTCTGAGTAGTACTCCATTGTATATATATACTACATTTTTAAAATCCACTCCTTTGTCTTTGGGCACTTTGTATAACTTGGCTATTGTAAATAGGGCTGAAATGAACATCAGAGTGGATACATTCCTTTGAATTAGTGGTTTTGCATTCTTCTGGTAGATATGTAGGAGTGGAACTGCTAGATCATATGGTAGATCTGTTTTTATTATTTTGAAGAACCTCCATAATTTTTCCGTATGAGCTAGAACACTCTACAGCCCGACAGTATATGAGGATTCCTTTTCCTCCACACCCTTGCCAACACTTGTTGTTTCTGGTCTTTTTGATATGGGCCATTCTCACAGGTGTGAGTTCATATCTCATTGTGATTTTGACTTGCATTTCCTTGACCCTAATTGATGGTGAACTTTTTTCCATGTGCCTGTTGGCCATTTGTATGTCTACTTTGGAGTAATGACTATTTTGCTTTTCTGCCCATTTTTTGATTGAGTTGTTTTCTTTTTGTTGAGTTGTATGAGTTCTTTATATATGTTGGATATTAGCTCTTTGTCAGATGTGTGATGTGGAAATATTTTCTCCCATTCAATGGGGTGTCTTTGAAGTACTGATTTTTTTTTTTTATTGCTTTGCAGAAATTTTCTAGTTTCATGTATTCCTATTTGCTGTTGGAAACAGATCCACAAAGATCAGTGAAGCTAATGTCATGAAGAGATTTTCTTCAATTCATTTATAATTTTTGTCTATACATCCGTGTCTTTAGTCCATCTGAGTTAATTTTTGTGTGAAGTGTGAGATGGTGATCTCTAGGTTAATTCTTTTACATGTGGTTGTCGAGTTTTCCCAGCACCATTTGTTGAAGAGACTCTCCTTTCTCCAATGTATACTTTTATACTGAGTCCACAAGGCAGGCAAAAACAAAACACTGGGAAGAACGTGCTCATTTTGGCTACTCACAATTTCTTTTTACACAGTATGGTGTGAGCTGGAGGTCACAGAGGGTGAGGTATGGATCGCTACCCAGGCTTTCTAAAGTCATTAGTCTAGGAATAACCTACCTATAAGACTATGAGTAACAAACCTGGGGCTCCTGTATTCTTCCACTGTGCAGACAAGTGCCGGAAATTGCACCAGTGGTAAGCCTGCACTTCTACTAACACCCAAAGGTGGGTGCACGTGCACACGTGCAGACATGAACACAGACGCTTGTCAGATTGTATTCACTGTGACTACACATAGTTTCTTTCTTTGCACTCTAAGCATGGGCTAGTAATCACATAAAAGGGAAGGATGAGTGGTTTCTCTGGCTCCCGGCAGCAGACACAGACAATCCTGGGAGCCCAGATATTGTATAGGGACTGAAGAGTGATTCTCCTTACTGCTGAACTGACTGCCAGGTGCTCCTTGTCAAACAGTTGAACAAGCTATGCTCTCACTGAAAGTGTGCACTCTTCTTCTGGGGTGGGGCTGTGGGACAGTCCAGGGGTCTTGACGAAGGAAGGGCAGGTAACCTTCCTGGTAAACTAACACCATTCCTGACTTACTATTTCTCAATCTCTTCTATCTTTTGCAATGGTTTCTGTCTCTTCTCTTTGCTGGGATACTGGTGTCATGGCCCCAGCTGTGTTCCAGATGTGGCTGCCCCCTCAGATGCCTATCCTCAGTGTCCCTTAAGGAATACACGACTCGTAGATACTGACTGTCCGCTGTCTCCTCTCTTTCCCAGGCCTTTATCTTTAAAATAAAGTTCCTTCTGAAAAATGTCAAGAGTATGGCTGGTATTTGTTGAAGTTCTTATTCTTCATTGATGTTGTCAGATTATTATAGACCAACATTTTTCAAGACAAGCACACAAACAAGAAAGTAAAGATCTTATTTCATAAATCTTCATTTTTTAAGATTTATGACATCTTTTGAAACCATCCTCTCCCCTGTTGCTGACATCCTTTGCCCTTATAGTCACTTTTATTGTTGATTATTTTCACATTTATTGGCATGCCATTCTATCTCAATACTTGAATGATCTTGGTTAATGTCTACATTCATATATATGCCTTATCTATTGCTCTAGATTTTCCATTGACCTAACTAACATACCATTAAATGACCAGAATGGCATTACATTTTTACTAAACCCTCAGTTCTATATATCATTAGCAAAATAAATTCCAGTTTCTGTTTATTGTGCTATTGATAGCCTCTCATGAATTGGTGCATTTGGTTATTTGCAAATTAAATTTCCACTACTATGTTTTTTGAAGTGTAAATTCTAGCAATGCTGAACTAATTCTGGGTTTCTTGTAAACATCAGTTTTTTTCTCATTTTATGTTTTTGAATGCAACCTTGACTGTCTAAAAACATTTTTCTCCCTTTTGTTCACCTTACTAAATCTCACACATTCTCAAAAGTTGTTTTCATATCTTACCTGTGTCAATGCTTCCCCTATCAATGCTGAATTTCAAATTATTTAAACAATGCCATGATGATCCTAGATAGAAAAAGACATTTTGAGTTCCTTGTAATCACCTCCTCTGTCCTGCTCACAGCTACAAAATGAAAAGTTTGGAAATAAAAACTAGAGAACAAATATGAAAGTGAAGGGTATATATTTAAAAATATAAATGAAGAAAGAAGGGGGTTAACTACGTCCTTTTTCCATCACTGCAGGCATCACAGACACAAGTTATACCAAGCTGGGGGAGGTGAGAAGATATAACTTCAAAGATGTTCCGTTTCCTAATTTAACTCAAGTAGGTAATATAACAGCGAAGCCATGACTGGCTAAAGTGATCAAAATAAATTCAACATATAAGAATGATCAAAAAATAATAGCAGACTGAGATTTTACTCAAGATGCAAAGAAGAATGAGTCCAGGGATATAAATTTTAAATGAAAAAATCTTTTCTATTTGAGCACTATAGATTTCTGTACTTTTAATATGATGGTTATTGTTGATTTTAGTAAGAAAACAACAAAATCAAGCCTGATACTCCGTTCTACATACACAGAAAGGTCCTGATCTTCCTTTGAACTATACAAAAAAATATAATTCACCAACAGAGATTTTAAAAAAGCAGAGTTACATGTGTGTTATATTAAAAATCATATTTTAACATAATCACTTCATTTCTGTTTTTCAATATACAATATAAATATATTGTTCAATATCATTTTAAATTTATATATTTTTCTAAAGATTATCTAGGATAATTTGAACATGTAATTTTCAGCCAAGAAATGAATCTTTATTTTCCACATAAATGGATAATACAGAATGTGAACATTGTTGTGAGAGCACAAAATAAATATGCAATAAAGGTATAAAGTTCTGACTGAAAATATTGTGATCAATATTACTGTTGTGCACTGACAAAGAGATATTTTGTTTTTGTTTTAGATAAAATTATATTCAATGACCACTAATGTAATGTGCCAAAGGCATACATTTCAAAATGAAATACTTGTCTGTTTCTTGACAGAGAAAATGACTTTCCATTATCTATGAGGAAATGCACTGTAAAGGACATCATAACATTAAAAAATCTATCTATAAATAGAAAATATTATTGGACACATAAAGAGGTAGGAAGAATACTGGTTCTAGAAGTCACTGGATTTAAGCTTCAGTGTACTTACTTGAGTAGCTGTTGGTCTTGAGTAAGTCATTTAACTATTCTGTGTATGACAACTTATCATAAAAAAAATTAAAAGCAAAATTAGTTATTAAGTACTTATAGATTACTGTAGTTTTAAAAAAATTCACTCACATATTTATGCAAGTTCGCTCCTCTTCAAGGACTATTATTTTCTCTATTTTATGTATTTATAAATAAAGGTTATAGAGGTTAGCAGCTTTTCTAAGGCCACATACAAAGAGAATATTCTGACAATTCTGACTATCTTTACATAACAACTTTGTCTTCCCATCTCCAACTCAGAATATAATACTAAAGTAACAACTATTTTGTCATCTGTCTCATGATTTGGTGCATTGACTGGCATCAGTCCCACATGGTGTCAGCTATTACTATGATCATCTGGTCTACAATTGGCCTGGAAGATCAAAGATGGCTTTTCTATAGGGTGGAGCTGACGTTACCCCATGATTGGTCACTCAACTTGGCTGTGAACTATGATGTCTATACACTCTTTTTATCAAATGGCTTGGGGCCTCATAACATGCTGGTTGATTTCTAAGAGGAAGATTCCCCAAATCAAGAGTTCCAAAAGACAAAAAAGGAAGCTCCGAGGCTTTTAATGGTCTAGGCTTGGAAGTCAAGTGGTGTCACTTCGAGTATATGTTACGGTTACAGAGGACCTACCGAGGTTTTGTGGGAGAGGGGCTAAACAGGGGCATGAGTAACCGAAGACTTGGGTTACTTGTGGGAAATATTGCAAACCAGTGACCTCACTGATTATATAAACCCATTGCATCAAGTTATGCTTGTGTAAAATTATCTGCTCCATTTTTTTAAACTATGGCTGATAAATATAAAATGGGAAAAATAAATAATGACTCACTATAGCAGAGTTATTTATCTTTGTCTATTATATTCCTAGAGCACTTTGAATATATGACATGCTTATAGAAATTGAAAGTAAATTATCTGTTAGCCCATCTATTTATACTCCTACTGAAAATAATTTATATCAAAAATAGAGCATGAGAACATAAATTTCAATGCGTGTTAGACCTGTGTTAAAATTCTGACTCCACCAATTGCTAGTTGTATAACTTTGGCATAGTAATGGGTAATGATAAAAGCACTACTATATACTTGTTAGAAAAGGAGTAATAATAAGTGGTTATGAAGTAGCTACTTCTCTTTGGGTTGTGAAGATTAAATAATATAATGTATTAAAAGAAGCGTTATTGTGAGGACTGAAAGGAAGTTGTTAAACATGTGTTAATTAGCTACTGTTATATCCAGAGAACAATTAGATGTAGCATATACAAATTTCAGAGTGTAAACTTAGGGAGTAGAAAATGTCACTTTATTTTTACTGTAATGGAATTTGATTTATATCTTTAGTTTCCATTCTATCAGGGAAATTAAGGAAATCTCAAGAATATATGTCCTTCCCACTTTTCCTTAAGGTAGTCTAAGAGCGAAGGAAGAAATCTCAGATAATCTTGGGTTTTGGAAAGCAGAAAAATCTGTGCTATGTTCCTACCTAGATCCTGTCTTGAAAAAACAGAAGTTGCCCATTTTTTCTAGATCCTAGCGTATGTTTCACCTGGACAAAAATCCTTAAGTTTTACCAGTTACCCCATGATCTCAGATTATTTTGGGAATAATAAACATTTCCTGTTGGCAGGCAGGGCTAAAGGAGTAGTTCAGAAAATAAACTGGACCAGGAGGAGTATTGTATTCAGGTGCAGAGGTTTCAACAATGCTCAGAACTGAAGAAGAACCTATTTGCCTATTTTAGCATGAGGCAAAATGGCTATGTGACTGGAGACCAGAGACCCTCCTCCAGCAGTACTCCTTGAACTCCTGAGAACCAAAGATACAATTTCAGGTAAGGAAAGATACTGAATTGATAAAGATTACAATTACTCCCCTCCTTAGAATAAAATATTTAAAGTTAATTTTTATTCAGTTATGAAGAGAAACTAATTTTTTCTACCTGTTTTTGACTAGGCATCCCAAAGAGAGTTACAAATGTTTGCCCACATTTGTGTGTGTGTGTGTGTGTGTGTGTGTAGAAGAACTGAGGCATAGGCCAGAGGTACAGGGAATGAGATGATTCACCAGAGACAGAGTGGGGAACAGACAGGCAAATCTATTTAATATATACTGGTAAGGGGAGCAGCAGGTGAGACAGGAGAGGTCGGCTGCACCATGTGGGTTAGCTCCCTGGCCAAGGATCAAACTCAGGCTGCTGCTGAAGTGATAATGCTAGGCCACCAGAGAGGCCTTCCCACTTTTCTTTTCTTTTTTTTTTAACAGAGTAAGTCACAGCTCTGATATTAGATATGGAAACCCTTATAACATATAACCCTTATCACAAGCATAAATCAGATTAGAGTCCTCATTGTAGGCTAAATTAGTTTGTGAATATGATTGAAATGAAATAGAGTGAACATTCTCAATTACTTCCATGTGTAAATTTATGAAAACCTATGTCTTTCAATGTCTGCTTTTGTTCTCAGATGGATTGACTGAATTATCAGAAAATAAAACAGAGTATAGCAATAACAGTGTCAGTCAGCATAAATAGAAAATACTTATGCCTACTATTTCAAAACTTCTCAGAGTCTACAGAGATCTTCCTGGCAGTTGCTCAGAAGGCCACTTTCAAGTATGAAGGACAGCAATATTCACTTCTAATGAGTTTTCATTTGTCCTGCTATAGCATGGGACTTAAGATCTCAAAACAGTTGGGCCACTGTGACTTAATATATCATTTTCTCTTGTTTTCCAAGTAGCATTGCATTGCATTTATATAGTGCCATGTCAAACTTCATAAATCAAACTCTGAGAAAAAGGATAAACAATCACATAACAAAAAGCATGTGGACAAATGCTTGAGCTCACAAGTCACAGCTCACTGAGCAGCTTTCCCAAAAGTACCCACCTCAGCTCCTGTCAGCGAATTGCCCAGCACATGCTGTATTGTGCATCTTGTCTTTCACTAAACTCACATGCTGATGGCATGTGATCAAAGCTTCACAATCAATTCAATGAATGCCTTACAGTCCAAGATCTTTGTTCCTGTGTGGTGATTGGTAACAGTGGACCCAGCAACTGAAGAACAGACAAAACACACAGTTCTTTGTTTCAGTGCTTGCTGAATAGGATCTTGATTTTGCTTAGTATAAAGTGTTTTGTTGTAATATTATAAAAACCTGTACCCTTTACAGTCACATTATAATTAATTCTTAGAAAATGGCAGAGGGAAATGTTGACCTGCTCATGCAAACATGAAATCATCATGCAAACTTCTGATTTGATATGGGACAACATTTGACTAACACTACACCTGACCTACAGGAGAAGGAAGGGATATTAGTCAAAGTGAACTGCATCAGATGGTTTCATGTGTATCTTTGGCTAATAAGCTAAAACAAAGTCTACTTGAATTAAAATTCCAAGAATTCACAAAAGCAAACAATCTAGGACCCCTTCTCACCTTCTCATATTTGCCATCACCCTCCTTATGCTCCTTAATGACCAAAATATTCTACCTTAGAACTAGTTTCTGAGAAATCACATGTAATTATTACATTTATTCCTCTGTAGATGAGGTGTTCTACCACCCCCACACCTTGCCACTCTGGCTTTTTCCAGGATTTATTTTTGATTTTCTGTAGTTTGAAAATGATATTTCAAAACACATTTTTTTTGGAGGGGGCAGTAGGGAGAGGAGGCATGAGGGGAGGGAGAAGGGCATTTGTGCTGCTTGGTATTCTCTGAGCTTCAGGGATCTATGGTTTGGTAGCTGACATTAATTTGGGGGAAATTTGGGGGAAATTCTTAGTTATTATTGTTTCAAATATTTGTTCTGTTTTTATCTTTTTCTTCTTCTTCATCCGTGTGTCTCCTCTGTGTTGCCCCAAGTCCCAGGTACAAGTCCAAAGCCGAGAAGCAAGCGGGTTCTTCTCTGTGTATCTCCCCTACGACTCTCTCTGTCTTTGGTATTTTATAGCTTCACCTGGCTGCTCAGTTCCACTCCTCATTAAGGGGCATAGAGACCATTATTGTTTCCCTTTTTATAGAAATACCCCTGTTACAGCATGATATGTAAAAAGAATTGCTGAAAATAGGCCTTTAGTACTGTAGTGACAAGATACCGGGGAGGCGAAAGTGTTCTTATAGCCCTATGATTAGGTCTCTGTCTTCTATTGAAGACTGCTTCTGAATAGTGAAATGCTCTAGCATTTTAATTTTCTAATCACCTTTTCAAGGGAAAGGATGTCTAGAATGGGTGTAATTCAGTATTTCCCTTCTCGCCAAGGCCCTTTGGGCTCTGATAATACCGAAGAGGATTAGGTTTGGTTAGCTAGTTTTACCTGAAGGCAGGCATTGTTAACAACAGAGTGCTCTGGTGTATTACAAAATGGTTCCATTTCCCTTCCCCCTGTGGGAAGCAGGAAGGTATTTTTCTCCGACATTAACGGTGGACCTGGTTGAACTCCTGGAGATAAATCTCACAAAACTGTGCTTCCTTTCAATGAGTCCCCTTAGGGTTTATGACTCTCAGAGTTGTCCACACTGAGCCTCCAGCAGTTAGTCAATTACAGTTCTGGGCACTTAATTCTTTGCTACGGTAAGTTGTTATTCTTTGTGTTCAGTTGGTCTCTCCAATCTTGGGGGCAGTGGTTTGCCCCGTGTTCTCCCTTCTTTTATGAATCATAGAAGAGTTGCTGATTTTTCAGTCTGTTTAGCTTTGTACTTGTTACATTGGCAACTTTCAAGCTCCTTACATGTGGAACTAGAAGCCATACAAAATAATTTGGGGGTGGTGAAAATACTCTGTATGATATAGTGATGTATACATACCATTATGCATTTGGCCAAAGACATGGAATGTACAGTAAGAGTGAAACCTTAGTTATACTACTGGTTTTGGGTGAGTAGATCCGCTAATGTTAGTTTATGGACATAAAAAAATCTAACACTCTGGTGGCATGTTGATAATGAGAGAGGCTATGTGTGGGGGTGGCAAGAGGTATATTGTATTTCTTTAACCTACCTCACAATTGTCTATGAATCTGAACCTGCTATAAAAAGGGCTTACAAAAGAAAATTCTGGTATCATATGAAGTGTTTCAAAGTATGTTTGTTTCTGTTTTTTTTTTGTTGTTGTTGTTCAAGCTGGGGTACAGGCCAGAGGCGGGGGGTGGCGAGAGGCTCACCAGAGACATAGTGGGGAGCAGAACAGGCAGATCAGAAATACACTGCTGAGGGGAGCAGCGGGCAAGGCAGGAGAGATCTGCAGCACCATGTGGGATTCTCCCTGGCTGGGCGTCGAAACCCCCATCGGGCGCTGCCGACAGCTCTACAGCGCCGCGCCACCAAGGAGGCCCCTGTTTCTTTGTTTTTAACCAGGATGGAATTTAATTCAAAGTCAACAACAGAAGAAAATTACAGATATACAAATTTAGAAATATGTGGAATTAATGAACTCCTATGTAACCAAAGGATCAGAAAGATGTCACTAAATTAATAATAAAATGCATTAAGATGAATGAAGCAAAAACAATTTTTCTGGATGTAGCTAAGGTTTAGAATATATAATTTCCTATATTTAAAAAGATAATCAACAAGAAAGAAAAGGGCAAGCCAATCTTAAAAAAAAAAGAAGGAAATTATGTCAAGAAAAGAGCAGAAACAAATGAAATAAGAAATATAAAGACAATAGGGAAATATCAATAAAACCAAAAGTTGATTTTTAAAAGATCAATAAAACTTAGAAACTTCTAGCTAGTCATTTTGTTTCTCCTAAAAAGTAGAATCACATTAGCGAAATCTGGAAGGGAATAGGAATAGCATTTCTATCATTACAAAAACCAGAAATTTGTATTTTTCTAGGAATTTGTTTGATCTAAGTTTTCTAGTTTAGTTATCTATGCTATTGCTTTCTATAGCAACCCTTTATTATTGCAAAAATTAAGATTATAAGGCAATGCCATGAAAAACTATATGCTGAATTAGATAACTTAGATCAAACAAATTCCTATACACATTTCTAAAACTAACAAACAGATAATTTGAATAGATCTTCAACAAGCAAAGACACTGAGTCACTAATTTTGTAACTTCCAAAAAGAAATTTTAACTCCACGTGGTATTCTACCAAACATTAAAAAAAAACTAATATAAACTTCCAAAAATTAAGAGTTGATAACTCAACCAGCCTATTCAATGAGCCCAGTATTATCCCTATTAAAAAACAAAAAATAAAAACAAACATATCACAAGAAAAATATAAACCACTGTCTTGTATGACTATAGACATAAAAATCATGAACAAAAACACAAGCAAGTTGATTTCAGAAACATACAAAAAGGATTATACACAATGACCAAGTGGAATTTATCTCAGTATTGAGCAGTTTGCTAGACATATGAAAATAAATGAAATACTTCATATTACTGGAATAAAGAGTCAAATATACATTATAATCTCAATAGTCTCAGGAAAAGTATTTGACCAATTCACATCAACTTGAATGGCTAAGACCAAAAAGAAAGACCATAACAAGTGTTGACTAAACATGCACAAATTAGAACCCTCATACATTACTGCTGAAAATGTAATATGTGTAATCATTTTATATATATATATATATATATATATATATATATATATATATATATATATATATATATATATATATTTGGCTGATTTTCAAAATGCTAAATATAGTAGCCACACGACCCAGCAATTTCACTTTATAGCAGATAGCTAAGAGAAATGAAAACATATGTCCAAATAAAGAACTTATATACAAACGTTCATAATAGCCTTACTCATAATAGCCAAAAGTGAAAACAATTAAAATAGCTACCAACTGGTAATGGATTAAACCAAATAACAAGATGGCATACATATATGCAATGGAGTGTCCTTCAGTATTTAAAAGAGAAATAAAGTATTGAAGTATATGGATAGATATCAAAAATATCTTATTAAAAAACTCAGACAGGGAACACCAAAATATTTTATGAATTATTTATGATAAATATCTAGAATAGGCAAATCTATTAAGACAGATAACAGAATAGTGGTTGCATTTTTTTGCAGGCAGGATTAGAAATTTAGGAAGATGACTGCTTATGAGCTCAGGATTTCTTTATGCTTGCTGAAAATTCCTAAAATTAGATGCTATTGGTGGCTCTATATTCTGCATATTAGTGAAAACAGTGACTTGTATACTTTACATGGATGAATCTTTATGTTATGTGAAACATATCTCAATAGAGCTATGAAAACAAACAAGAGACAATAGACGACTTGAATCACAGAAAGGAGAAACAATACAGTTGGGAGGGAGACTCTTGTAGGTAACTGACAATATGTGTGGATATTAACAAAAAGCATAGTGACCAAAAGAAAACCACTTACAATTCTGGAAAAGAATTCTATACCATATCTGGAACAAAATACTGCTATTCCTACATTTCTAGAATAGCTGGTAGAAAAAAAGTAGTTACGACCATTCCCATAGCTATGATTCTATATTTTAAATCTGGACATTTGACAACTGCAGGCTACAGACTCAAAATTCTTTGAAAATAATACATTAGAACAATTATGAGATTTTTTTTCCTATCTGTTTTCAGACCAGCTTGATACTTATATTATCATGTGCACAAAAGAGAATTGGTAACAACTTAGAACTGAAATGAAAAAAGATCTAGACAGGAGTGAGAAGTCACTTTTGTGAATCATAGTTGAGTAAGTTTTTCACAGTGTTATAATGAAGTTAAATGAAAAGTAATTTAAAAACCTACACACTTCCTGACTGTTAAAATAAATAGCTAACCAGTTCCTAGTTAAAAAAAGATAGAGACATATATTGTTGCTTTGCTGAGCTAGCTAGCCTCTGTACCAGGACCATTGTGCATCCTTTTTGGGTTCTTTTTTTTTTAAATATAATATATATTTTTATTGTTATTTATGTCTTTTACATTTTGCATTCCCCTTGGGTAGCACACCACCAATTCACCTGTGATCCATCTCCATGGTCCCTTGTGTTCTTTTCTATTCCATTTTGTGCCCTTTCCCTTCCCTCCCTCCAACTCCCTCCTCCCCCCCTACCCCCCCACTGATTGTCTCTCTCCCACCCGGCCTCCCTATAGTCCTGTTATAAGTGAAACCATTCGATATTTTTCTCTTTCTTTCTGGCTTATTTCACTGAGTATGATCCCCTCTAATTCCATCCATGTTGCTGCAAATTGCATGTGTTTATCTTCTTTCCATGCTGAATAGTATTCCATTGTGTATATGTACCACATC
>PVIJ01021150.1:0-19167 GCA_004024925.1 Scalopus aquaticus | reverse complement strand
CTTCTGGGTTTCCTCAGGTGCCTCTCGTCTTGGTCTCCTGGTCCGGTTTTGTGTTGAGGGGAGGGGAGAGGGGATCTGGTGGTTCTTTCTTCTCCTTGATCAGTCTTTTTAGCTTCTTTCCAAGTTCTACTCACCCGTGAGGGTGTGAGATTTACATAGCGTTTCTGAATCTTCTCTGGGTTTGGCTGATGTCTCTTTATAGGCAGCTTTTCTTTTGGGAGAGTTGATACTAGCGTCCCTTCACCGCCATGTTGATGACGTCACTTCTGTTCCTTTTTTTCTTTGTGTCAAATTTGCATTTCAAAAATTATTCCTTATCTTGTGTTAAAATATTTTTTAGTTTACTGTTTTAAATCACCTGATGATTATTTTTATCTTTTGGGTTTTTTTAAATCATTCTTACTGATTTAGAAGCTACAGTGTGTGTTTTAACTTTCAAACAATCTGCCAGGTTAATACTATCTTAATTCTGGTAAAATACAGCAACCTTGCTCCAGTGTTGCCCAGCTCCCTTCCCCTTTTGTGCTCTTGGCATATATATTACATCTACATTTTATGAACCAGGTGATATATTCTTCTGTTTATTCACATATTGCCATGTCTAGTTTTTCATTTCTTCTTGTGGATTTGAATTACCTGCTTAGGTATTTTCCTTACACACTAAAGGAACTCTATTTCTATAAGGCAAGTCTTTTGGCAACAAATTGTTTCAATCATTACTTATCTTAGAATGTTTTCATTTTGCCTAATTTTAGAAGGTTAGGAGCTTTTTTAACTGGATGTGGAATTTTTTGCCCACCCTTCACCACCACAACTGCAAATATGGCATTCCACTGCCTTCTGGAAATCAGTTGTTATTTTCAAAAGTTTCGCTTTATATCTGATCTGTGTTTGAGTGTGAAGTGTCTAGGTATAGACCTCTTGTGTCTGTCCTACTGGAATTTTTTCAGCTTTCAGGATCTGAAAACTGTTTTTCATCACACTTGGGAAATTTTAAATATTTCTCCAAATATTTTTTCCTGCCTTTTTCTCTTCTTTTCCTCTGGTACTCTCATTAGATGTATGTTGTTACACTTGTTGTGATTGCATAGGTCTCTGAGACTGTCCATTTTTATTCAGACTTTCTCCTCCCTGTTGTTGAGATTTTTTAATTTGTATTGATATATCTTTTAAGTTTTCTGATTCTTTCTTTGTGCTCTCGTATCTGTTGTTGGACCAATCTAGTGAAATATTCGTTTCTAATATTGTACTTTTCTTCTCTAGAATTTGATTTGTTTCTTGTTCGGTAGATTCTGTGTTTGTTGAGTCATTTACTTTTGCTTTAGTTATTTAAATGTGGTTTCCTTTCATTCTTTGAACATTATTATGTGGTCACCCATTTAATGACTGGGATTCATTCTGAGAATGAATCAGTCAATTTTAGCGATGTGCAATTGTCAGACTAAATTACACAAACCTACGTGATATAACCTACTGTACACCTAGGCTATGTGATAGGACCTGTTGAGACTGCCATCTTATATTTGGTTCATCATTCAATGAAATGTCATATGACTGTAGTAGGTACTTTTGAAGTCTTTCTGAAACAGTTTATTGACTGCATTTTTACCCTGAGTATGTACCACATTTTCCTGTGTCTTGTAATTTAAAGATAAAAAGCAAAATTGGATATACTTAAAACTATATTGTAATATCTCTGATCCCCCTTATAACTTCCCTCCCACCCCTGAGAGTTGTCATAATTACTATCTATGCTTGCTTTATATTTAAGTAAATTGACTGGAATCTTTCTACTATGTTGGGTGCAGCCACTAATCTCTGCTCACATGGATTTTTTAAATTTTTATTTCAATTTTTAGCCTGACCTTTTTCGGGTCCCCTTTGTTTTTGCACAACTTAACGGCCAGCAAGCGAATGGTTAAAGGTTGTGTTCTTGAACTAATAAAGCTTTGACCCTTTGCTGATCCATCTGTGTATGTTTGGGAAATCGAGTTTCTAATTATGTCCTAACTTTTTACTGAGCCTTTCATGTCCTCCCTTCACATGTGGTAAGCTATCTAGTCAGCCATAGATATGTAGGGAGCTTAGGCCCTCTCAGGTCAACTCTGAGCATATGTGTGATTTCCAGTTAGGGATGTATGGAGAGTTTAGCCAGCCTTCGGTGACTCTCGTCGAATCTCCTTGTAAAAGTTCAAATACCTGTTAGTCTCCCCTTCTTTCCAGCTGGGACCACGGCAGCCTTGGGCTAGCAGAGCTTTCTCTGTTCTTTCCCAGTGGACTTGAATGCTTTTACTATCAGTGTCACTGGGTCTGTGGGGATTTCACCTGCTGTTTCACATCATTATCGGTAACATCTTAGAGTGAAGCTTCTGGTTTTCATGGTCAGCCCAGATACAACTACTACATGAACTGTGCTTGGCTGGGGGTTGGAGAGTGGGAAGGAGGAGCAGCCCCAAACAATGTTCTTACCCAAAGTTCCACAGTTTTTCATAAACACTTAAATTTGCTACTTTTCCTTGGCTTTCTGTACTCCTGAAATGGTTACTTAGAACACTTTTGTCAGGTTGTTTTGGGGGAATATGATTTGCTGACCTCTTCAATTTGCCACAGCTGGAAATCCTGCCTCCTGTTTCATATTTGTAATATTTTTGGTTTTGGTTATTTTTAAAAGGCTAACTAATTAAAAAGCTGAAGCATGTCTACATGTTATAGCTTGTCTCAGCATTTTGCTTCACAATGGAAGAAGTAGGAGATTGTGATTAGATTAGGGGTGGGGTTATAGTCGCTATAATTCTGCTGACAGCTCTCTCCTGTGCATCATTCCTTAATAACATATTCTTGTGTAATGAGAAGTAAACGTTTATTTTTTTAAGCAAGCAAATTCCTTTGGAATTCTACCAAAACATGAAGTTACTATGTCTACTCCACTCTGCAGAATGAACCAGTTGCACAAAGAAAGATAAGAAAAATCCTTTGAGCTGTTAAAATGTATGTCAATATGAAAGAAGCATCCTCTTTAAAAATTACTCATTTTATAGATTTCAATCTAAAATGCTTTTTTATGCTTGAAATTTTAACTGGGAAGTTTGCCTTAATAAAACCTTTTCAGTTACATAAGATATATGCAGAAATGTACACAAAATTAAATAAACAGCTTAGTGGTTTCTCACAAAGTACATAGCTCTATACCCACCATCCCTATTAGAGAATTAGGACATCAGTTCTCTACTTAAAAGTCTTCTATACACTGCCCCAACATTATCCCTCCACCTTAGGATAACCAGTATTCTTTCTCTCTTTTATGGTGGCTACTTCCTTTCTTAATGACTTTTATCTCCATAATACCCATTCCTAAACAGAGTTTAAGTTTGCTTTTATTTTTAATATTATAAAAATGAAATCTTATAACACCTATTCATTTTTGACTAGTTTCTTTTGTTCAAAATTATGTTTGTGATATTCATCGTGCTCTTGCTTGTAGTGGTAATTCATTTTAATTGTTGTAGAGTATTCCAACATTGAATATGCAAACATTTGTTTATCCATTCTAGTACTCATAGATATTGGGTTGTTTCTAGTTTTAAGGGTATTACAAAGATTGTTGCCATGAACCCACTTGTGCATATGTTTTAATGCATAGTTGTCTACATTCCTTTTGAATATATACCTAGGAGTCAGATTGCTGTGTCACAGAATATACATAACTTCATTTTAGCACATAATACTAATCTATTTTCCAAAGTGATAATACCAATTTACCATCATAGGAACAGTCTGTAAGAATTGTTGTACTACATCTTCAGCAAACATTTGGTATTTTCAGACATTTGCATATTAGCCTTTCTAATGGTTACATAATACTTTCTTATTGTGGTTTTAATTTTCATTTCCCAAATGACTAATGAGATCAAGCTCCTTTTCATGTTTATTGTCCATTAGAATTAATGTTTTCTGTAAAATGCCTATTCAAGCCCTTTAAAAAATTGATTTGTAGATGTTCTTTACCTGAATAAGTCCCTTCTGTTACTTAGATGTGTGTACAAGCTTCTTCTGCTGTGTCTTCCATTTTTACTCTTAGCAATGTACAGAAGTTATATATTGAACAAGAACTTGTCAAAGCATTCTTCAATTCTTTATTTTAAAGTAACCAAATGCAACATTTTTTCCATTATGATTAGTGCTTTTGTGTTGCTGAGAAGAAATTTTTCCCTGCCCCACTATCGTAAGGATATTCTTCTATATGTTATATTTTAAAAATTGTAAGATTCTGCTTTTCACATTTATATCTACAGACTTCCCAGAATTTATTTTTGTGTGTGTGTCTTGTATTGGGTGAAGGTTATTCTGTTTTTCTGTGTAGATATCCAGTTGTTCAGTAACATTCATGAGAATGAATATTACATCTGTCAGGGTCCAATCAAGAGAAGGATCCATACCATATAAACAGTTTAATAAGGAAAAATGTTGTTGATTAATTGTAAAAAAGACAAGAGAATACTGAGGTATCCTGGAAATACTGCTAACATCCTAAATCTGGAGGAATAAAGGAAGTGGTTGGAATTATTTAGACTTAAAACCCCATGCAGCAGAAATTGAGATAGGTCAGGAGAGGACACTAGCTCATAGGTGCTGGCAGCTGGGGTGAAAGATGCAGTAAGCTGATTGTACAAGTGTTGGGAAAACTATAAATTGGGTTCAGCTGCTGTTCTAGGAGGGCACTAGCACTGCTGGGAGTAAAGAAATATTACTAGAGTGACAGAACCCAAAAAACAGTAGGAAATCCCTTTTTCTTTCTCCAGCTTTGCAGTCCCCCCTAAAGCCACCTATTGGCAGAACCTAACATGGAACCAGATGGCAAAACCTAAATGTGATCTGCAGAGTCTTAGCCCCAGAGTTATAGAGCAGTGTTTAGTTGGTTAGGTTTGAAGCTGAGAAACTGTTTAAGGCACAACTTTTAAGCATCTACATATATACAAGAATCTTATTTCTGGTATATATACCTATTTCCTTGTTCTGATGATACAGAATCACACTCTCTAAATTATGCTAGCTTTACAGTAAATTTTCATGTGTCATAGAATAAGTTTTACCACCTTGTTTTAGCTGTCCTTGGCATATTTGTGTTTCCATAAAAACTTCAGATCTAACCTCTCTAGTTCCACACAAAGAAATATATTTTGGGGTCTTGTTTGAAATCTCATTGAATCTATAAATAAGTGTGAGAAGAATTGAAATTTTTCAATATCGTTTTCTAACCCATGAATATGGTTTGTCTCCCTTTATTTCTTTTATTGCTCTCCATGTTTTGAGGGGTTTTTTTTTGTCTTTTTGTATAGAAGTATTTGTAATTTTGTTATCTTTAATCTCAGATTCTGCATTTCTTTTTATTATTATAAATAGTATTTAATTTTTTTCATAAATTATTTCAAAGTTTTCATACATTTTCTTTACTTTTTAATGATTAGATCCCATTATATCAATCACCCAAATTCTGTAGTTATCAAGAGTTGCTTCACTTGTTTCAATAATCCTTATTACTGAAATGTTTTTTAAAAATTTAGATCTCACTTCATTTTTACTTATATACACATAAGTATATATTACTTGGCAGTGTAGACATTTATTTGAACATTAATCCCAAGCCATATCCAACTTTTTCCCTTTATCTCAAAAATGTCTTTTTACTGCTGGTATATTCAGACAGTTTGCTTTTTCTAACTAACAACATATTGGTACTTATATATTTTATGTTAAAAAATTATTAAAATATTAACTAAATCATTAAATATTAAATGATGAAGCTCTCTGTGGCAAATAAAAGGGAGGCTCCCGGAAGATCAGACTATTCATAGAAATATTCAACAATAACTGAGGTTGTAAGGATGATGCTGAATTAGTAGTCTTAAAAGCAAATTTTTTTTTGGTCGCGTAAACTTTGTTTCTAAATTCACTATAGTTTTTTACATCTACAAAGCCATGAATTTATAAACCCAGCATATGAATAATGCTGCCCTTTCATATGGTGTCGCCTGTGTTTATAAACCTTATAGGTTAAAAATTACAATTCCTCCATTGATTTTTAAACTTTATATTATTCCATGCTCCTGTTACTGAACAAGTACCTTTATGATTTCATTGGCCCAAAAGCAAGCATGTTTTTGTGTGGCATAGTTTTAGTTTTAGTTTGGATTATCCTTTGTAAACTCTTCTTTCCCAGAGTTACTGAAATGCAAGGAGATGCAATTGTGAGTTACTTTCTGTGACTTTGTACAGAAACCTTTCCTTTAATGCAACTGATTGTCCTCCCCATGTAGTATTCATAGGTCTGTTTCCAGGAGAGGACTGTAGTTAGTGGGTCATGAAAACTTCCCTAGACTTTGCAGACTAGGCTGTGTCATGTTCATCCTCTAATATGAGAAAATCCCCATTGAGAAGACAGTGTGGCAGCTTTCCTACAGGAAGGTCAGACTTTTTTTAAAGATTTTTTTTTTATTTCTTTATTCATACAAGAACTGGGGTGTAGGCTAGAGGTGCGGGAGGAGGGTGTGCGGGTTCACTAGAGACATAGTGGGGAGCAGAACAGGCAGATCTACTGAAATCCACTGCTGAGGGAAACAGCAGGCTAGGCAGGAGAGGTCTACTGGGGTATGTGGGTTAGCTCCCTGGCTGGATCAAACTCATGTTGCAGTGGCTGGTAATAGCTTGATAGCACTGAGACTTTAACCCCTGCACCACCAGGGAGGTTCCTGGAAGATCAGACTCTTTGTAGAAATATTCAACAAAAACTGAGGATGTAAGGATGATGCTGAATTAGAAGTCTTAAAAGCAATAAAATAGTCCCAGAACAGCAGTAATTAGCATAAAGTGATTTCTCACCTATATTTTAACTTAGCCAACAATTTTGGTTGGGAGTTAAGGAGGTCTTAAAAGTTAGAGCTTAATTGTTAGTACTAAGAACTTGAAAATAAATATGACAGCTCTTTTGGATGACTTAGCTATTCCTTCTAGCTCCTCTTTTCAGCACCCCTAGGTGTATGGGACATAAAGAACAGAATGTCCCATCTCTGCGTTCATTCTGTTTCTTAAACACAGAGTTAGAAGATGTTTAATTCATATTTTACTGAATTAAATGTACATATTTTGCTTCTCATCAATAGTGTTATGTTAGGAGGACATGAGAAAAAGAATGAACTATGTTACTGCCTGCCTTTAGCTATTTTGTAAGCTCCCATTTCTCTTATAATATCAGATTAATATTTTTTAATCATTTTATAAGTATCGGCACAAAAATGTATAGAGCTAACTCAGTAAATACCAACTTTGGATAAACTTTTTAAAATCAGAAACCACAATTGATGGAAAAAATTACCTAAGTATGACAGTCAAGAATCCCTTTTTACATGTATTGGAGTGGCAGGGAAACCTAGAAGGTTTAGTCTTCTAAATAAAATGCAGCTCTCTAAATTATGTCAGACTGCACATGAACTGTAGCCTGTTAAAATTCTGGTTAGACAGACTAGAGAGATATAAAAATAAATTCCTTAGTCCTAAGCCTATAATATCCTTGAACATATAACAAGGTGTAAATAACATATTTTCTAGACTTGTTTAAAAAAATTTGCCTCATAGTTTACTGTTTTTCTTTCAAACTGACTTAATCTAAATACAAGTAAAAATAACTTTTAAGAAAATGAATTTCAAAATGAATGTGAAGGCAGTAATCTAAATATTTAGAGTCTGTTTAGAAAGTTCATTACTGAGACATGTACTGTATTGGTACAGTTGACGTAGTAATTGTAGTATGTATAGCAAAAAATAGAGGATTGCTGATTACAAGCTTAGTGAAGAGAATTAGAGGAACTTGATTTTTTAAAAGATTTATTTATTTATGATTACAAGCTGGGGCACAAGCCAGAGGCGTGGGGCTGCGAAAGGGTTCACCAGAGACAGAGTCAGGGAGCAGAACAGGCAGATCAATGAAAATACACTGCTGAGGGGAGCAGCAGGCGAGGCAGGAGAGGTCTGCCACACCATGTGGGAAGCTCCCCCGCCGGACGTCCAACTCCTGTTGCCACTGCTGACAGCTCCACAGCGCAGCGCTTAACCGCTGCGCCACCAGGGAGGCCCTAGAGTAACTTGATTTTGTTAAAATATTTTCATTATAAGTTATTTATTTTGAATGGTTAAAAACCTATATCAAACACATAAACTTTAAAACTGCTAAAACATAGGGAAAAGATTCTTCACATAGAATGAATGAGTAGCATGTAATTTCTTGGAGATTCTTGCTGACTAGTTACACTAATTTAAAAATGTTCTAATGTAACATTGTAGTGCCTGGAAAGAGATCCCCAATAATAAAATTTCACTCTTGTTTCATTGCAACCCTTCTGCTTGTCAATAACTTAACCAGATTTGTGGCCATAGTCACAATTTCCTGGGATTAAGAAAATCCTACAATAAAACAACCATACCAGATCTAACAAGCTTCCTGTTTTTGGTATTTTACTCTTTGGACTGACTGTATCTCCAAAGAATGACTTGTGGATTTTTCTGGCTCTTCAAAAAACAGTTGAACTTGTATTCTAAGTTCATAGAAGGATGATGCATTCTTCACGATCTTAGAAAGTATTCTTTCTCACAATTCTTAAAACTATCTTTTCTGTATAGTGTTTGCAGATTCAAACCTTAATTTGTAAGAAGTAAATACCTATGTTGGCTTGAATGCTTGTGAAGGTAATCAGATGAAGTGACAGATGCACTATTTTATTGAGGGCATCCAGTATTTAGTAGAGAAAGTAACTGAATAGTAAGTGAATGTAGGTAGAAGGATGGCTCTTTTTTCTGAGATGAGGGAAGTTGCCCTAAATGTTTTCATTATCTCTACAGCCTCAGCTTCATTAACAAGTGCAGTTGGTCTAACCAGGGTATTACAGCAGCAGAGAAACTAAGAACAGAAAACCTTTCAGTAAGAAAGAAAATAAAAGAATTCCTGTGTAACCGGCTCTGTACTTATCTGTGTTCTTTGGTACTGTTTGTGTTGAACTAAAGCATCTGCTACCTCAAGTTAAGAGAGAACAAATTCAGCATAGTGTGAAATTACTGCACTGCCATTCACATTCATTAGAGTTATATTGTTACCAACCATAAGCATGACTGACTTTTGCATGAATAATAAAATGAAATGCTGCTTTGTAAATTTTACCTTAAAACATTAAAAGTTCTAATGTTCTAACCTTGAGCCAGGAACAGAGCAGCTTTCCTTACCTCAGCAGGATTAAGACAGTAAGAAGTCAGAAGTTGGGAAGCAGTATGCTCTATGAGGCCTTTGGAATGGGTATTGTATTAAATTACTCATTCTTTAAAACTAATATTTACTGTGTAGCCTGGCTAAATCAGAGATGTTAGAATTACTGAAGTACCATCTTGTGACCATTATAGTAATAAGTCATTCAGACAGAAACCATCAATGGCTGCAAAAGGTAGTGGGTCAAAGTTTGATGAAGAATAGAATATTTACATAGTTAAAAAGGGGAAAAATAGTAACTTGACAGTGGAGAAACCTGACAGACATCTCATCCAAGTGATCAAAGTTTTCTCCAGCAATGGGAAAGTTAAACCGTGTGTCTCTTTTCCTAATATGATGCACTGAGAAGACGTCACTTCTTTGTTAACACTATCAGAAACACGTAATCTCAATCTAATCATGAGAAAACACTAGACAAACCCAAAGTGAGGAACAGTCTACAGAATAACTGGCTTAAATGGATACTCTTGAAAAATGTCTGGCATTCATTTCTTTAAAAAAAAAAAAAAAAGATTAGGGGCCTCCCCAGTGCCGCCGTGGGTTAAAGCGCTGTGCTGTGGAGCTGTTGGCAGCAGTTCCGCGAGTTCGATGCCCAGCCAGGGAGATTCCCACATGGCGTGGCAGACCTCTCCTGTCTTGCCAGCTGCTCCCCTCAGCAGTGTATTTCCATTAATCTGCCTGTTCTGCTGCACATTCTGTCTCTAGTGAACCCTCTTGCCACTCAGTGCCTCCGGCCTGTACCCCAGCTTGTATGCATAAATAAATAAATCTTTAAAAAAAAGATTACTTTTGCATACAAAAATGTCTGTCATGAAAGACAAATAAATATTAAGTACTGTAGATTAAAGAAGACTCAAGACATGACAACTAAATGCAAACCATGAACCAGAATTTTCTTTGTTATTTCATTGACCTTTTTTTTAGTATATAATTACAGAAAAGTGGGGTATTTAAATAGAAAAATTATTTTATAAACTAAATAAAATACATTGTTTCCTTCCTATTTTATTCTCCAAGTTTATGTGGATTTTAAGCAGTGTGTTGTGGATTTTGGTTGGCATTTTTTAAGCACCAGTTGAGAATGTTAGTTCTCTTAGCCTGGTTGGATTAGGTTTTGAGCTACTGAACATTTTTAAATGTTGGTGCTTAATTGCATCACCAAATTTTCGACCAGTAGAAGAAAGTTAAGTCCTCATTCTGTGAAAAAATACTAAAATGAACCATTTAAACATTTCATGAGCATTTAAGAAAGGAAATAGTGATTGTTAAGATGAATTTATAGTCATTGTATGCATAAAGAATTTGGTATGGTTTTAAAGATAGGTAGATAATGAGAAAGCTTTATTTTCTGAAAGGCAATTTAATGAATGTCTGATTTTCTTATGAATGAAATGAAGATATAAACTGAGTGATTGTAGTTAATTAGTTAATTGAATAACCATACCCCAAATTAGTGATTGTATGACAGTCTTATGGATGGTTTCTAGTGTTGTGTCTGTTACAGAGATCCATTCTCAGTCCCGTTCTGAACTTTAATAACTTGGATAAAGACATTGATGATATCTAGATCCGATTTTTAAATGGCACATACTTGGAAGAGATAACTAAAGCATTGGATGACTGAAATGGAAGCAAAGGATAATGGTAGCTGGGAATGATAAATGGAAATAGGACAAGATTAATTTGACAAGATTAATTTGACAAAGTCTACAAGGTCAACCAGTCATGGATGATGGTGAAAGGGACAAAAGCCTTAGGTTAATTCATGAAAAATCAATATGCCATATGGCCATATTTACCAAATTTATTGATTTGTTTCTCTTAACTGTTTGACTTAGTATGTATTAGTTTGGTCCAGTCTGCAAGATGGAAATCATACTGCTGTCTCAAACAGGGAATTGGCAATACAGGTGTTAGGACACTAAAAGAAAAGAAGGGGGCTCTGAATTATTAAAGATACATTAACTGTAGGAGGAAGCTACCACACCAAGTACTGAGAAGCAAAAAGGAAGAGGCTATCATAATCTAGACCCTACAGCCTCAAGCTGGCGCTCAGACTTCTGAGGGGACACTGCTCAGTCCCTTTGTTACTAGTCCATATTACTAAAAGATGTTGACTTATGTAAGAAACCAAAATATTCAAATTGTGTTCTCTATGTTGAGCTTAATGTGATAGCATCTGAATGAACATTTTTCCTTCTTGAATTTGGTTCTGAAAATGGAGCATAAAACTAATAATCCTCAATTGTATTCATGTTCTTCTATACTCTCCCCACCCCATCCCTTATGACCATTCCCACTTCAGATGTGTTGCTATGTGACCTCTCAGAAAAAGGAATTTAGACCCAAATTCAAATATAAATATATACAGACATATCTATGTATGTGTTCATATAAAGATCTTTGTCGTTCTCTGAAATATTGAGAACAATGTTTGGAATTGACTTCTCTGTCTTTTTCCTTCTCCCCTCTCCCCCCCCCAAATATCACTTCTTTAGGTCAGTAACAGATCCAAGAGATGGAAAGAGAGTAGCCCTCAAAAAGATGCCCAACGTCTTCCAGAATCTGGTCTCTTGCAAAAGGGTCTTCCGGGAATTGAAGATGTTGTGTTTTTTCAAACATGATAATGTAAGTGAAATTGGCTTTTGGAATACTTTTTCCTAAATATGCTTAATTGTATAAGTAAAGAACAAAAGAGAATTGAAAAGACTATATGCACAGAGAACTTGAAATCAGCTACAATTTTATGCCAATCTATAAAAAGGAATAAGCACACAAGTGAAGTTATTTAGTTCATACATTCTTCTTGAAATGGATACACAGAAGTTTTCTAAACTGTGTTCTTTCAGTACTGTTTTCCTTTTACATACATTTTTTTCTATCTTTATAACTGACCTTAAATTTTCACTGTCAGTATTACTGGTTTTTCATTAGCATATTAGAGTCACCTGGACAGCCTGTTTTATCCAAGTTCTATTTGGTGGTTTGAAATTTTAAACTATGAGTTGTGTGGCTTGTACAGGCCTAGCCACCAAGTTAGGAAACAAATTAGAAATCTGTTACAGTGATGCAAAGCAAATGCTAATATTTAGCTGAGGAACAATACTAATATTCAACATAAAAAATGGTTTAATTTGTAGTTTGAATGATTTAAGTGGAACTAATTGGTTTTAAATGATTTATTATTTAATATTTTTAATCAGCAATTAAGTTAAAGATGTGAGAAAATTGTTCCTCTTTCAGAAAAAAAATACAGATCTTAGGTAACATAGCTTAGATTATTTGTGACTGTGCTTAGTGATGTCATGACCCGTAGGTGAACAGACTCATTTGTGGTTTGTGAAAAATATCCTCTCCTCAGCTAATTTTGAAAGAAGTTTGATACATGTAAATTTTACCTGAGAATATTCGCATTTGACTGTTTTCAACTTCATTTGAAAAGATAAAGCCTGCCTCACATTCTGCGTTTGTGTCCAACCTATGCTGTTTTAATTGCTGAAATAAAAACTCTATCAGAAAGATAATTTCTTGTGAGTCTTCTCGTTTGCACACTTTAGCTGACTGGCCGAAGTGTGGGTCTTACTTTATTGGAGAAACATATGGAAGTTCAAAGTATTTGGTAGAGTTGGGAATATCAAATAATATGTCTACTTAAAGCTACTTGGTTTGACAGATTTCATTTTGTTGATTACCCCTCTTGAAATTCATTTTCCTTAAACTTTTTGTAAAAGTTGTTGCTGTATTTCAGTCCTTTGGAATTACCTAGCAATGTTTTTATTTCAGTAACTTTTAAAATTCCACTCATATCACTATTTATGACTGGTTCCTGAAATTATGGTAATGATTTTAAATGATATCTAATGCTTGCTTAATTATTTCTTCAATTTGCCTGAATACCACCCCACCATCAAAGAGTAGAAACTTAGACACATTGCCAGAGACCCAAGTAAAGGTATCCACAGAGAGGAAATATTTCAGAGGTAGCATTTTGC
Source organism: Scalopus aquaticus (assembly GCA_004024925.1). Classification (NCBI taxonomy): domain Eukaryota; kingdom Metazoa; phylum Chordata; class Mammalia; order Eulipotyphla; family Talpidae; genus Scalopus; species Scalopus aquaticus. The sequence goes on along the minus strand of PVIJ01021150.1, from coordinate 5,868 downwards.
TTTAGTAAAAATTCAATGGTGAATTATGTTCAGACCTCAGCTTCTTTTTTAAAGTAAGGATGAGGTAATAGGCTACTATTTGCATATATTGCTATCTCTGCTTCTTATTCATTCCTAGAGTCATTAATTTGCAAAGACAGTATCGGAAGGAGTAATGTAAGAAAGGAAACTGAATTCTTGAAAATTGTACATATTAGAACACAGTAACCATTGTTTGGACTTCCTGAGCTCTGTGATAAGAGAGTGACTGTGACTTTTTTGGGAATGTTGAAAAGTGAGGCAGAGAGCTGGAAATGAATAGTAACACCACTATTTTATACATAATGAATTTATGCTATGTTCTCAGATCTATCTCCAAAAACACCTCAGGGCCAGCGTACCCAGTATGTGTGGAATACCAGTCTAGGAGGCAACCCATATTTGATGTACTTAAGGCAATAAATATTTATTAAAATTTTATTCTGTGTACAGAATGCAGTGCTAGGTCATGTGGAAGATTCAAAAAAAGTTTGTAACATAGTTCTTTTTTGAGGAGTGTAGTGGAAATATTTAATTCTTGTTACAATGTGTCAGGAAGTATGCTGGATGCTCTACATGCATTAATTCATTTAACCCTTAAAAATCCTGTCAGAGAGGGCTTGTTAGCCCTACTTTACAGATGATGAAGCCAAAGCTTAGTTAAGTAATTTGTCCAAGGTCAAGGTGTGGGATAAGATTAGTGTTTAGATCTAATTTCTTCAGAATCCATATTGGTTAATTCAGTAAACATTTATTGTGGGCATCCTACATCCCTAAACTACAGTAGCTTCTAGGGGTTTTTACCCTCAACAAGTTTAGTAGTGGCATAAATACTATAATGGTGCTATGAGAGGACTGGCTGAGTAGTTAAACATTAGTACAGGAGAGTCTGTGTTCTTTGCATGGAAAAAAACTGGGCAGCCAAACCTAGCAGTATGGTAGAATCACCAGGAGAGCCTATAAATATGCAAATTCGTGGGTCTCATCCCAGATCTACTAAATTGAATTCTCTGGGGTTGAGGTTCAGGTATATGTTGTTTGTGTTTTGTTTTTTTTTTTAGTTTTTCGGGTAAATGTTGGCAGACAAGTTCCATAATATTAAGAAAAAGAGAGAGATTGTTTGGACTTAGAAGCTCAAGGATACTTTAAACAAGGAAAAGGTAAACCTTAAGCTAAGCCTTTTGAGATTAAGATGTGATTGAATAGAAGGAAAAGAAAGGGATGTCATGATGGAAATGGCATTTAGAGATTAATCTGGCCATTGTAGGAAGGTTGAATTTTAACTTCGATGATTTTTTATGTGTCAGAATAGTTCAGAACTCTGGGAGATGTTGGGTTTCCTTTCGAACAGAACTTTCAAAGTCAGTGTAGTCAAATTCATTTATTTCAGTTGATCTGACTGAGATGACAGACATACACACACATTTACACAGAAACATATACTTTTTTCCATAAAGGATAAAGTGTTCATAGTCTTAAAGGATAGATTCCCCTCGATATATCAATAGTAACTTAGGGAAACAGAAATGGCTTTAACTAACATTGTTTGGGCATATAACTATCATTCAGTCAGAATCCGAGCATGAAAAAATACAGCAAAAACAGTCTACTCACCTTTGCATTTATGCATGCATCCACTCACACACATAACTGTTATGTGATCTGCATGGAAATATGAAGACTGACTTTTTCAGTCTTGTGCTTTTTTGAGAATCTGGTGAAAGCTGTGAACTCTTTCTTGGAAAAATGCTCATAGACATAATTTTTATGTTATTTCAGGCTTTTGCTTGTCCTTTAATGCTTATTCAGAGCTGCCTTCAAGTTCACTGATTCCTACTAAAAGCCCCTATAATACAAGTCTTGAACTTTTTCTTCATCCTTAGGCAGTAGCACTAAGCACACAGTAGGCAGTCAGGTCTATTTGAAGAGTGAGTGCATGAAAAATGACAGAAAAAAGAAATATCAGGGTTTGAAATGATAACCTCTGTGAACTCTGTTGTATTACTTTTTCCCAGTACTTTTCTTCTGTAGTAGTCTAAAGAGGGGTAGAGGAAGCAAAAAGAAGGATCATTCATTTCCCTTTGTATAGTCTCATTTAAACCAAACAAGGGCTCTTTGGGTTCATAAGAAAGAAAAAGTATCATAACAGTTTGGCACTAATAGGGCCCCTCTCTGATGCAGACGTTGTTAATGCTAATAGCTCTGCTGCTAAGGAGTATGAAAAGGCAAAGGATGCTTAGAGTAGGTTGTTTTTCAGTGAATTAGATTTTGTTTGTTCTTTGCCTAAAATTTGTGATTCTGGGTAGATTCTTGATGCACTTAAAATAGTCTCCCCTGCATGAATTAGAAAACTCAGTGTGGTCAAGATGCATGTTCTCCCTAAGTTGAGCTATATATTCAATGCGATCCCAGTTATGAGGGCTGTGTTCTAACACTTCTGGAAATGAAAAAGACCTAAAATATTCAAGACAGTCTTAAAGAAATTGAACAAAGCTGGAGAGTCATACTACCTGTATTAAGGTATGTGAAGCTACAGAAATCAAGGCAGCACAAAGATAGATTAATGGGACAGAATAGGGAGCCTATAAACTGACATATACCTATGTGTTCCCCTGATTTACAAGCCAGACCCCACTGAAATTCAGTGGAGAGTGGCTGGTCATTTCGATAAAAAGGAATCAATTAGATATCCATATGAGAAAACTCTACTTCATAACATACTTAATTCAAAATGAATCATAAACTTAAATGTCAAAGGTGAAAAAATGGAACTTTGAGAATGAAGCATAGGAAAATATCTTCATCACTTTGAGATAAGCAAAGATTTCTTAACTGGACAAGTAAGACAGTTAAAAGAGATTAAGTGGGCACCATTGGCATTAAGAATTATTATGTGATGGAGCAATATTTTTAAATAGCATTTGAGGAAGACCATTAGATATAAATACTTTACTTGGCATTTTTCAGACTAAATTCTGTATCCAAGTATTACATATCTTCCAGAGAACTACCTTTCAAGAATTTTTGCTTATCAATAAAAGATTTAATCAAAAATTTCACAAAAGAGGATAACCAAATGACTTAGAAGCATATGGCAAAGCAGTCAAAAGTCATTAGAGAAATGTAAATCAAAACTATACTGAAATGCTGCTATTGAACTGATCAGAATGGCTCAAATTTAAAAAGACTCGCAATATCCAGTGTTGACAAGGATGTGAGTGAACTTAAACTCTTACCCATTGCTGGTAAGAATGTAAATTTGTTAAAACCACTTATGAAAACTGGGGATTTCAACTAACACACCTACCCAGTGACACAGCAGTTCTGCTCTTTGGATGAGTACACTGTGTTATATTCCAATAAAAAGGATGAACCACTGATCCACACATCAACATGGATGAATTTCACAGGCATAATAGTAAATAAAAGAAGCCATATACAAAGGACTTTTTATGACTGAATTTCAATAAATGTCAAGGACAGGCAAAATGAATCTAATGAAGGAAATGAAAAATAGTGGTAGCATCTGAGCACAGGTAGATTTTGACTGGATGGGGAAAGGGAACCTTCTGGGATTTTTGAAATGCTTAATTTCTTGATCTACATCTTAACAGTAGAGTAAAATTTCATCATATTACATATTTTGTGTGTTTAGAAATTGTTTAAAATAGATATTTAGGATTTATGTTTTTAATTGTTATAATTCTTTAAAAACATAGTTTTAACTTGATCTCTGCCCTAGAGAACTTATATCTGTTGGGGTTAAGAAAATGGGGAGAGGGTAGCTCCTTTGCTAAACATGGACTTAGATCCTGTAAACAGTTAAGTTTCAAGTCTATATTTAGAATTGAGATTATTTGCAGCAATTGTTTTGTTGATAAAAGTCTGATTAAAACAAACTGGCCATTTACTCAACTATGTAACCAACTTACAGTGAATCTTCTAACATCACCAAGGTTAAAATTTTGAAAAAGTTACCATATTAGCTTTTGTTCAGTTCTTAACACTTCGTGGTCCGCTCACGTATTAGTACGTGCTTTTGTCACCAGTATCAGGTGGCTGCTCACGTATTAATACATGTTCATCTAGTCTCCGGTTTTTCATGCCACAGTGGATTTATTTGGAACTGTTAGGAGCTATTTCTTTGATCGTATTCAGTCTAGAAGCTTTACACATTGTTTTGGTGAAAGTGTAAGGTGTTTAATGAGAGATATTAGTTTTTTTAATATCCAGTAGTTCAGGAGTTGTGTGTGTTTTATTGAATGCTTATACCATTCATGAGGTGGCACAGAAAATGGCCGGTCCCAAGGGCTGGTAAATTAAAAGGGCACTGGCACACAAAGTGTTAAAAGATTTGAGGAATATGGTGACACACTCTTTGGTAGCAACCAGTATTCAAGGATGTAGCTTTAGTTTGTTTTTCAATTAGACAGTTTTGTTTACTTTTTTTTAATCCAAAATCCTTTGAAGAATTGGTGGGTTTTGAGATTTGACTTTTTGCAAGTCAGTCTTTACAAGTATTGCCCTATTTAAATTATAAGTCTAATCTCACACGCGTTATTCCCCCAAGTACTAGTTGGTGTTGGGGGCTTTGGCTGTTTAAATAGAAAGCCAGGCATGAAGTCTGGAGTTTGAAACACTGCTGCTATTCCTTTCCCTCTTACTCCTTTACATCACTTCTGAGTTTCCTGGATCATTTCTACTGGTCTAAGCACTGTTTTTGCTACCTAGAAACACTGGAATGCTGTCCTCTAATAAACATTTTGAGGTAGAAAGAACAGGAATATAAAACAATGGGTATTTTTTAAATTGCAGACACAGTTCAAAAATATTGTGCTTTTGAAGCTAACAATCACAGCTAAATGCTTTAGTGCAGATGTCTAACCCTGTTTATATGGCTTTTCTACAAAAAGCCTCATCAAATTTGGAGTCAGGAAAGCCTCATTCTTCTCTATCAAGGTTTAAAATGTGTGGTTGTCACTTTCCACTAGATAACCTCTAATTATAGCAGATAGATTTGAAGTATAAAATGGCTTTGTCTAATGGACGCTGTCATTTGTTGCATTCTGTTTTCCCCCAGGACAGATACAGAGTTTAGATTTTGAAAGATGTCAAGTACGACACTAATTTCTAACTCCTTCCTCAAGGATCGAATAGTCTTCTTAAAAATTGTTCTATCACTTCATGAGAAATAAATTTATGTGAATTTGTGACACTGGCTAGTTACAGGGTTGTTGTTTTAATATAGAAATGAAATAATTTGTTTTTGATAAATTTATTCTTTGAACAAAATAGAAAAGCTTTTACTTACCATTTATCAGACTGTAAATACAAATATTTTAATTAAAAATGAAAGATTTTTAATAAAACATCCAAACTATTTTAAACCTTTGTATTTAAATAGTTTTAGAGTGAAGGCATTTTCACCACTGGAAGTTTTAGTTTAAAATTTTAAAGTGACAAATGCCTGGCTGAAAAAAGAATAACCTTTTAAAGGAACAAGGTTTCTTCCATAAATAAATTGCAAGTGGAAACTAAAGAGATGGAGGAGATATCTATAGGGTAAAACTTAGAAGACATAAATCAATCATAATATGTAAATCTTATTTATTTCCTAATTTAGACTAACAAACATTTAAAATCCATATATAGGGCCTCCCTGGTGGCGCAGCGGTTAAGCGCTGCGCTGTGGAGCTGTCGGCAGCGGCGACGCGAGTTCGACGCCCGGCCGGGGAGAATCCCACATGGTGGGGCAGACCTCTCCTGCCTCGCCCGCTGCTCCCCTCAGCAGTGTATTTCTGATCTGCCTGTTCTGCTCCCCACTCTGTCTCTGGTGAACCCTCTCGCCGC
>PVIJ01021149.1:0-19168 GCA_004024925.1 Scalopus aquaticus | reverse complement strand
AGGGTTTTGTATATATATTATCATATCGTCTGCAAATAGAGACAGTTTAATTTCTTCCTTTCCTATTTGGATCCCTTGAATGTCTTTCTCTTGTCTAATTGCTCTGGCTAGGACTTCCAGTATTATATTGAAAAGTAATGGTGAGAGTGGACATCTTGCCTTGTGCCTGATCTTAGGGGAAAGGCCTTCAGCTTCTCACTGTTGAGGATAATATTGGCCGTGGGTTTGTCGTATATGGATTTTATTATGTTGAGGTATGTTCCTTCTATCCCAAGGATTTCAAGGGCTTTTATCATAAATGGGTGTTGTACTTTGTCAAATGCTTTCTCAGCATCTATTAATATGATCATATGGTCTTTATTTTTCTTTTTGTTGATGTGTTGGATTACATTGATTGATTTTCGGATGTTGAACCATCCTTGCGTCCCTGGAATAAATCCCACTTGGTCATGGTGTATTATCTTATGGATGCATTGTTGGATCCTATTGGCCAAGATTTTATTAAATATTTTTGCATCAGTATTCATTAGGGAGATTGGTCTGTAGTTTTCTTTTTGTGTGTTGTCTTTGTCTGGTTTTGGTATTAGAGTAATATTTGCTTCATAGAATGTGTTTGGTAGTACTCCTTCCTTCTCGATTTTTTGAAAGAGTTTGTGTAATACAGGGACTATTTCATTTTTTAATGTTTGGTAGAATTCATTTATGAAACCATCTGGTCCTGGGCTTTTGTTTTTGGGGAGGTTTTTAATTACTGTTTCAATTTCACTACTTGTGATTGGTCTGTTTAGGTGTTCTGTATCTTCTTTGTCTAGTTTTGGGTGATTGTATAGTTTTAGGAATTTGTCCATATCCTTTAGGTTGTTATACTTGTTCCTATATAGCTGTTTATAGTAATCTCTGATTATTTTTTTTATTTTTGCTTTGTCCGTTGTGATTTCTCCTTTTTAATTTATGATCCTATTTATTTGTGTTTTCTCTCATTTTTTCTTTGTAAGCCTGGCTTACACTGTAAAGATTTTTTTAATCAATGAAATAGTTCATCTCGGGTTTCTTTCAAATATTAAGATTTTCTGTGTACCTTTAATATTTAATATTAAGATTTTACTGTGTACCTTTAATTCATTCATTTCTGAGGAAATGATAATGCAGTTGTAGGAATTTTGTTGCCAATGGAATATGAAGTGAAAAAACAAAATTTCTGAACTTTTTAAAGCAAAATAATGGGGAAAGTATTTATAGTCTGAATATTTAATTTATAGACATCTTTCACAGGAAAAAAGTTTGTTTCATAGAGAGGGAGAAAAACATGGAAATATAAAGTGGGTAAGAAATCTCTGCAACTCTGATTACTAGAAGACAATAGAATATTTTCAGAGAACTATCTGAAGGAAAAGGATTTTGACATTATCATTAGCACAGGCCCAGGCAGATGCTACTTCATGTAAATGAAAGCCATTTTCAGATATTTTTCAATATTTTAAAATCCATACGTATCTTTTCTGAAAAAAATAAAAATAAAAAATAACTCCAGTGCAACAACCAAAAAATGACTCAATCCTAAGAAAGAAGGAGGACAAGGTGGTTCACAGGTGAATTGGTGGTGGGAATTTTACAGGAAATACACAATGACGTAAAAGATATAAATAAAAAATATATATTAAAAAATAAAAACAAAATACACTCATACCACTGCTTATTACATTAAAAAAAAAGAAATGGCAAGCAATGAAATCAATAAGATGTAAATCTAAGTCTCTGTGGTCATATAAATGTGACTGTGGCACTTGATACAACTATTAGCAAATGATTCTAGAACTAAAAGATGAATAGTGTGAAAAAACAACAATTTGAAAATAAAACCCCAAATCGTTTCAACAAAATCTGAGCAGTTAAGAGGAAGGGGAAAAATAAAACATGCTAAATTTCTCATACAGTAGAGAGTTCACAGATAGAAGACAGAAAGAATATAAAAAAGCAAATATAAAATAATTAAAATATGAATATATGAAATGATATTAAATATATGAAATAAAATATAAACTGTAAAAAATATATAAAATAAGACAGTCATAGTAATTCCATAGTAATTCCAAGTGTAACCAAACATTCATACCTAAATGCAGAAAGAAAGAAAGAAAAAAAAAACTTTTGGCACTTATTCTGATTTGTAGTTTTCTCTTCAATCTGAGGAAGCCAAGAAAATTAAGCACTTCTGACACCCAGGCTTCTAAAACAGGAATCCTTTCATTTACGTAAAGCATTCAAAATAGAAAAAATGGTATAACCTGTTTCCACCTCCTCCTTAACTAATTCTGGGTGTTCTAAATAGATGTTTTCTCTTAAATGAACTTCTGATATCTAATTGGTAGAACTGATGAAACTGCACTCTTCCTCAAGCCATTATGGACCCTTAGTCTGTTGTAGGACCCCAGAGTTAACTCCCCAAGCAAGACCTCCAAAGCGCCACTTCATCTGTTGTCACTGGAGTTAGCATAAGACCCTCGATAGGAGAATTCAACCCACCTGGCCAGTAAGTAGCTGGGCTCTGAGATTTTTAAAAAACAGAGTTAACCTCTGGTCAGTATATTCAAATAATGTGCAGTTATGGGACTGGAATGAGGTGGTCATTTCATGAACCTCCCACCTCCAACCCTGTCTACCTCCCAAGTCCCAAGTTTGCTCAGAGGGATTTGCTCTCTGTTCATGCAAGTTTATCAGACACAGACACCTTGGACCTCATTGTGTTTTCCCAGCATCAAACTTTTAGACATATTTACAAACCCCAAATATTCCAAGACATGAGCATATTTGTGTGTACATGAGCAACCAACCGAACAGCTGGTTAATGTTTGATAAGGTTGCCCAGTCATTGCTGACATCCAAAACATGTAGCTTAAGCCAAGGGCTAGTTACAGCAGAAAAGTAGATGGTGCATTCATGAAGAGATTAAGGGTGTAAGTTAATGGACCTTGAAACTGGAATTGTAATCAGTGCATTGGAAAGGTTTGGGGGCAAGGGGGTGCCAGGTACCTGGATAAGGGAGAAGCACAGTTACTAAAGGGGTAAGAGCACACAAGATAATGAAATTGGCATCTAAGTAAACTGTCCAAGAAAAGTGGACTGCATGGTAGCTTTTATTGCAACTGCAAGACTTTTTTTTAAATTAATACAAAAAATATTAATCAGGATGCTGACAAAAGATCAGTAACCTGGCCTCTAGGAATGAAAGTTCAAAGGCTCAGGTTAATGCCCAGAGACAGGCAACGTAGGCCCGTGACTCTGTGAGTTCCCATCACAGAGCTATTCAAGTTGGGCGATCCTCGGCAAAAGATGTTTAGAGAGGTCTCCAGAATGGCTTAAACACATGGTTCCTAACAATAACTGTACATATGAATCCCCTGGGGAATTTCTGAAAAATACTCATGCTGGAGCCCCACTCAACCCTTACCCAGAGAAATTCTTCTGAAGGAGTAATACGGAGTTGGATTCTTGGCATCAAAATTACACAAAATTTGAAATTTCATATTTTGGCATACCCTCAACTGAGAATCTAAGTTAAATCCTGGTATGAATGGCCATTATTTATCATCACATTCACCCCAGTAGAGCTGTAAATATAAATCATTACTACTCATAGTAAGCCTTCATGGATGGGACTATTTTTCCGAAACATTATAAATGAAGATGGTTAAAATGTGTTCTATAACATACACAAAATCACATCGGTAGTTATGTGATAGCCAGGAGTTAGATCTATGTTCCCTAAAACCACTGCCTCTTAAAATCTGCTCCATCTCTGAAATCCTGTAATATTTGCCATTCTCACCTCAGTTTAGTCCCCTCCACCTTGCTCACACTCGTTCTGTCCCACGTATATTCTTTTTCACTGATACCTCGCAACATCCTCCCAGCGACTAACAAAGGGGGCCCTTCCCACTCTGAACTTTTACAACCCATATTCATTTGTTCACGCATTTACTCACTGAGCACCTAGTACATGCCAGACACTGTGCTAGACTCTATTTCAGTGGAAAAAATGGGCAAGGTCACTCCCTCAAGGGGAGAGCAAATAGACAAAAGCATAGTAACATACCAACAAGATAATTAGATTGTGATGGGAAGTAAGAAGGAAATAAGACAGGAATTTGTGACGGAAGTAAGATAAAATGATAGGATGGGAAAGACTTTTTAAATACAGTGATCAGGAATGGCTTCCCCTCTCCAAAGAGGTAAAATCTGAGTTTAAACCTGAAGGATACCAATGAGCTGGTCATATTTAAGACCAGATGAAGAACATTTCAATTGAATGAAATAGGCCAACAAAGTCTCTGATGAGAGCGCTTGCTGTGCTCCAGAAAGGGAAAAACAATGAGTTGTCTGGAGCAGAGAAAGCAAGGAGAGTGGCATGAGGTGAAGGTGGAGAGAAATGCAGGGTCATGTCATACAGAACCTTAGGAAAGAACTTGGATTTTACTTCAGAGCAACTAAATGATGCAAGGGAATGAAATAATCTGATTTAGATTTTTAAGAGCCTATTTCGACTGTTGGATAGAGGCTGGATGGGAGAATAGGAGCAAGGGGAAAGAGATCAGTTAGGGTCTAGGGCAGTAGGGTCTAGGGCAAGAGAGAAGATGGACTTAAGAGGAGAAGGTACAGATGGAAAGAAGAGGAGAGACTTGAAATGTATTCTGGAAGCAGAACAGTGTTCCTAGTACAGACTGCACATGACGGTGAGAGAAAAGGTAGAATCAGGAATAATTATCTCTACTACTCATTTGAACTTTACTTCCAGCTTGAGGACTGATTTAGTGTCTCTTAATAAATATATTATGTCTTCCCAAATATATGGACGCTTCCTAAAGGACAGATTCTTTATTTTATAATCTCTTGCACTCCCCAATGCCCACTTAAAACAGTAAATTTGACACAGTAAATACTCATTAAGTAATTGTTCGTTGATAGCTTACTACTTTATCTTGATAGATACTACTTTATCATTGGTTAAGATACAACAAATGCTTTGATGTGATAACCTCTGGAGAAGGAAGTAGGAAATTTAAGTATAAATAACAAGACAGTAATATATTACCTCTATATTTTTATCCCAAGAAAGTAGCTCACATCTGCCAAACACCAAGTAGATGAGTGCTGAGAAAAAGACCCACAAAAACTACTATCGGTCTTGTGCTAGGGAGTTCTGGGGGAAAGTTATTCAAACTGCAATAATTTTAATAATAGCATTCCTCGCAATTGTGCTAAACACAAAATAGTCTATTAGATATACAGTATCTTATTTATTCTTTATAGAAAAACGCTGCAAAATAAAATTCCCTAATAAAAGACACAACCAGTATTCAATCCAAGGTTTACATAACCCCAAAATTCAGGTCCATTAAATCTGGACAGCTTCACAATGAAGGTCCACTCTAGATCCTGGCTGGACTAATGTCAGAGGTCAGCTAAAACCTCAGGAGAAGGCCTTCCTGGTGGCGCAATGGGTTAAGTCGCAGCACTATGAAGCTATCCAGAGTCACTGCAGCACAAACTCGATACCCAGCCACAGAGCTTCCCACATGGCGCAGCAGACCTCTCCTGCCTCACTGGCTGCTCCCCTCAGCATTGTATTTCAGTCAGTCTCCCTGTTCTGCTCCCCACTCTTTCTCTGGTGAATCCTGTCCACACCTCTGGCCTACACCCCAGCTTGTAAGCATAAATAAATAAATCTTAAAAAAAAAAAACACCTCAAGAGAGGTTGCAAGAAGGAGCATTCAGATCAGCCTGGAAGGGTTGGTTCTATTACAACTCCCTTTGCATAGCCTTTTCTCCAAGATCTTCCCCATAAAAGAGCTGCCGGACAGACGTCCCCTGCAGCTGTGGGGACCTACCGAAGCCTTTTTGGTACTAATTTCTAATCCCTAGGTCATGCCTGGAACATAGCCCTGCCTCAGATATTCCCAAGATGATTAAGAGAGATGGAAGCTACTGGTATCATACTAAATGATACCTAAAAAGGAAGGTAATTCCTAGTAAGAAATACTCAAAAATCAATCCAATGGAGACTGCGATAGATAATAAAAATACAGTTACACATGAAAACCCCAAGATCTCACTACCACAAAGAAATAAAACATCTAACGAACAGTTCATAACCAAAGGAAAGACAAAAATAAGCAGCACAAATGTGCACTGCATATGCATTAGGGATGTTCATTAAAACACACGTTTCTTTGGTTAATTACATTAAATAACAGCATTTGGGTCTGCACTGGGAATATGGTTAACTAATTATGAACATGGCTGGTGTTTTTCCTTACCATCCTGTTATCTGTGATTTTATTCAAATTATCAGCTTCAAAACAGGTCTCCCTGGGAGAGTAAGTGCCCTGCTGATTTCAAGGACCACACTTATATTGTAACTTATTTCACATCTTGAAGGTAAAAAACGTTTAACCCTACTGTTCACTTTAACATTCTGCCCAAGAAATTATCCCTGAAGGAAATCTGTTTGGGGAAAGGTATAGGCAGTTTATGGCATTTAATCAACAACTGACTGTATCACCAACGGCAACCACCTTGGCTACTGTTTATTATCAACATCAACCAATAATATGACTCATGACAGAAATAACATAGTGATATAAGATGTCATCTAAGACTGCTCTAGAGACCAGTAAACACCAAGCTGGGAGAGGAAAAAATAATAACCAGTAATGTTTATAAATTGAGGCAACTGCCAGGAAATGAAGGACAGACCTATTCTACTTGCTGATATTGACCTCTCCCCTCAGTCCCCCAAAAAAACATTCCTGGAAAGGTTAAACACTAGATAGAAAGTTGTGGAAAATGAATAGAAAAAAGCACAAAAACCCCCCAAAATCACACTACAGCCAGTTTTCACCTTTACTTGACAATAGAAATAAGTCTATGTGCCACAGCATCTCATCAGAACTATCTAAAATCAGGGTAACGTGGTCGGCGGTAAGGATCCAAACACTCTAGGAAGGTAAGCCCTGGAGTCTACACTAAATGCATGATTAGACAATTCAGAACTAACTCTTTTTTCATTTGTTTCATGTTCGCTTTCCTGCTGAATGGTCAGTTTTTTATGGGCTGTGTCTATAGTCTATATTTTTAAAATGTTCCTTGTAGTCATTCGAGTTACAAACACTCACCTTTGTGATATTTATATGTAATAAATAATGGCTTAAGGAATGGAGGTAAAAAGTATATCCTTACTGCAGAGTCTCATGCACTTATGGCATGTTCTGAATTTGGCCAAATGCCTTCAGACCCTCATTCCAAGATCACGTGGACACTAAATGACACATGCCATCGATGCTGGGGGTTAGAACCTCTCAATATGTGGCAACTTGAATGTAGAAAATGTTAGCACAATAATCAAAGGAAAAGGGGGGGGGGGTGGTTACAGTGCCATGAAGCACAATCTCAGGAATAGCTTATTAACTGCTGTAACTAAGCTAATGAGCTCATCAGGACCAAAAAGTCCCCTTGTCCCTTAAGGCAGTAGAAAGAAAAAATTATTTTTTGATGTTATTTTGTATGCTAAATTCTTCCATGAACTTTGATCTCAACTAACAATACATTTCCTTCCGATCACATTCATAGAGAAAGCTTATCTAAAGGAAAAAGAACATTTCCATTTCACACGACACGTATTGTCAGCAAATAGTGTTAATATGGAAACACCTAGAATCTGAACACCTCAGGAACTGCAGAGGAGGTGACAGGGTAGGTAAAAGCATGAATGCTAGCAAGAAAAAAGTTTATCAGCCTATCTCTCAAAGGATCTTCCATTTGTAAAGGTGAGGACGGTTTGTGATGCTTTCAGTTGCTTATGATTCTTTTTTCAAAAAAAAAGTATTAAAACTTCATTTTCATGTTCTAGTTGTCAAAAAGAAAATATGAATCAAAAACCAATAAGTAAGGCAAAGTGGAAACTGAAGATGCTTAGAGCTTCCCAGACAGTAATAGGAAGTTCCAGAAAGATTGACATTTTTGTTAGAAATAATACCTGCCACTCCCCCACTGGATTAAAACCCTCTTATTAAGATGACTACTGCTTCCACAGCAGCTACTCAGCAGCAAGTGTGGTGGCAGTGCTTTATAGCATTACTTCATTAAATCTTCACAGGATGAAAACCATCTTATCCCCTCCTACCAGAGGAAAACTAGAGAATAGAGAATTTTAGAGGTGGTTACACAACGAGGAAGCAGCTAAGTCAAAACTCACATTTCTATTCTAATGCTCGCACCTCACTAACTTTGATAAATTTACAATCTATATCGTTGTTCATTTTGCACACTCAAAACTCTAACCACGTATAAGTGACATGTTTTAATATCATTCACTTGGCAAATGGGTAACATGGGAGATTTCTTGCAGACAGTAATTTAATACAGCTTTCTTGTGTAAGCATATAGTAAGCCACCAGAAAATCTGTTTCAACTAAGCAAAACCTCCTGTCACCTGGCATGCAGATGATAAACACGAGAGAAGTGTGCTGACACTTTCCTCCCGAGCCAGGTGGCTTCTGCCCTGCTAAGTCCAGATGTGGTCTCAGAATCCTCTCCTCATCGCTGCTGAAAATCCACAGGCAACACTTGGCTGCCACCCCTCGCCTGGATGCCCGATGTGTGTTCCAACTTCGGTCAAAACCTCTGCAAATCCTCCCCAATTCTGTAAAGACAAGATGGGACTCCGCTTGTGCTGTGGACTCAGCCACCATATTCTCTGGAGGGTTCTAGATGACACTGTGCAGGCAGGTGTGTTTGCCCCAGGGTCTTCTTGGGCCCTCCAGTTTTTTATCCTCACCTCCAGAGCTCTCTAGAGCTCATCGATATAGAAGCTGCCTTCTAGAAAAGTGCTTTGGGTTCTCACCTCATTATACAGACACGAGGCAAGTCATGTCATTATTGCTCTCTCTGGTTCTTTATGGGAAATGATAACCATTACTAATTGGGTTCACATGTAAATAGCATATTTGTGAGACTGGAAACAATACCAACCTAGTAACCACCTCAGGAGACATTTCTACATATCAAATGAGACAATGTTTATGGAAAACCTAGTAAATCTTAAAGTGCTGGCCACCCCTAGAGAATCAGGCTCTGTTGTTAGCAGACTTTAAAAATCATGACCCGGGGCCTCCCTGGTGGCACAATGGGTTAAGCACAGCACTATGAAGCTATCCGCAGCCACTGCAGCACAAGTTCGATCCCCGGCCAGGGAGATTCCCACATGGTGCAGCAGACCTCTGCTGTCTGGCCCGCTGCTCCCCTCAGCAGTGTATTTCAGTGGATCCCACTGTTCTGCTCCCCACTCTGTCTCTGGTGAGCCCTCTCACCACCCCACACCTCTGGCCTCTACTCCAGTTCTACACATAAATAAATCTTCATAAAATAAAATAAACTGTCACAACTAGCATCTTTTCTGAAAACTGGAAAAATAATACCAAAGTAACAGGAGAGGCAAGCTAGACAGTGATTTTTTTTCCCCCAGAAAATTGATGGAAATGAGGGACTGATGTTTCAAAAACCCTACCTAAATCAGAAGAACCAAGGGGACCCCTGCCATTGGAAACTCTGGTCCCCACTTCCAGCTCCCACCTCTAAGGCTGACTCAGAAGGGGGAAAGGGGGCCATACCACAGTCACCCTGGCCCCCAAGGCAGCAGAGCCTCCAGTGACACAGTAATTGGGAGAAGGCAAAAACAGGATCCCCAGCCTCCCCTTCTCTGAGGGGGAAGTTCAAGAGCAGACACAAAAGCTGCCATCTGTGACACACAGCTGCTCCCTTCACAAGGGCCCAGGCCTCGGCACATCCATGCTCACAGTTTGCTAGTGGAATTCCCGATTCCTGCAGCTTTATAACTCTGAGCTAAAAATACAGTGCCGCTGGCACGTGGCCCAGATTCTGAAGCCCCAAAAAGACTGAAGGATAGATAAATAAAAAGGGGTGTGCTGAGAGAGGAGCTGGCAGAGCGGAGAAGCGGTGCCCCTGTGGGGACGTGAGGAAGAAGGAAGAGGGTATCAGCAGGCCCAGGGAGCAGTTCTTAGAAGAGGGAACAAGAAGTAGAGATCTAAATGACAGCTCTTTGGGGGAATATAACAAGTACTCTCCTCTGGATTAAATTTCTCCATTCTCAGTTCAATAATCCAGAGGATTACTAATTTTCAAAGTAACACAAGTGGTTTTATATGGGGTTTTCTATTCAAATCCTTAGGGAATTCTTCAATATGCATTATAGCACATTTTAATCTAAGTTCTGGATATTACTGGTCCATTGAGATACACTTTGCATATACTTTTAAAATTTCTTAACCTCCAGATAATAATGATCAAAATGTGTTTAAAGCCTGAATTGCAAATCAGAAGAGCAAAAGGATTAATTTAACCAAGAACATCACTGAGGTTTCTTAGCTATGCAATAAATTCAGTGAAAACTGGGTTTTTTCTCTCAAAGTGAAAACACTTCGTTTATCTAATGTGTGAAAAATCCCTTCAATATAGAAAATACATAAAATGTAAAAATCATTCAGAACGCCTGTAGGTGGAAATTACCACTGTTACTATTTTGATATAGAGCCTTCTAAGCTTTTTTATAAACATTTATGTTAACATGATGGGCCTCCCTGGTGTGCAGGGGTTAAAGTCTCAGTGCTATCAAGCTATTGCCAGCCAGCCATTGAGTCATGAGTTTGATCCCCAGTCAGGAATCTAACCCACATGGCACAGCAGACCTCTCCTGTCTCACCCACTGCTCCCCTCAGCAGTGTATTTCAGTAGATCCGCCTATTCTGCTCCCCATTCTGTCTCTAGTGAATCCTCTCACACACACACACACACACACACACACACCTCTGGCCTACACCCCAGTTCCTGTATGCATAAATAATTAAAAATAAATCTTTTTTAAAAATTTATGTACACATGAACTATTCCAAAATTAATATCATGTTATTCATACAGTTTACAACTCATAATATGTAACTATGTCAATAAAAACTCTCTTCCAACACTTACATTGGCAACATAATACTCCATCTTGTGTATATGATATGATTTATTCACCAATCTCCTATTGAAAGACATGTTTGATTCAAATATTTCTCTACTATAAACAAACATAACTACAGAAAATTAAAAACATGAGTGCTTTATACTTCTCTCTACAAATAAATCTGAAAATCTAAAGGAAACACACGCTATTTTAAGAATACAAAAACTACCAAAGAAACATACAGTAAGTATAGAATTTTTAAAATAGCTCTCCAAACGTACCATATCCAGATGGTTTTTCAAGTGAAATCTCCCAAATCTTTAAAAATACTATTTATAATATCCCAGAAAATAAAGAAAAAAGGAAGTACTTTGACAGTCTTTTTTGCTTTAATGCCAAACCCAACATAGATGGCACAGAAAATGAAAATAGACCAAACTAACTTATGAATATCAAAGCCAGAATTCAAGGTAAAATTTAGCAGCTATAATCCAAATTAAAATAATAAAATGCCAAAGACCCAGAAAGAGTCATTTCTGCAATTAGTATTGATTACTCTCAGGAAATCTAATAATATAAATGACCCTATAACTTTTTAAAAGGAGACAAAATATAAAATCATCTCCACAGATGTCTAAAAGATTTGTGATCAAAATAACTCATTTCTGATTTTTAAAACAACCTAGTAAAACAAGAATAGATGAGTTTCCTTAAGATTATGTATAGCAAAAACTAGTAAAATGGTAACAGAGAAACAAAGAAAGCCAAAAGTAGAAAACCAAGCAAAGTCAGTATTAGCATAAAAATAGAGGCAGTATATCAGCAGGATTAAGAACATATAAATTCAGTTCTGGAGCTGTAATTTCTGCCTTCAAATCAGGTCTACTACTAGTTGTACTGTAACAGGGTGATCCCCAGGGAAAGGGGAGGTTCCAGTGGAGATCTAAATAACAGTTCTTGGGCCTCCCTGGTGGTGCAACAGGTTAAGTCTCAGCACTATGAGGCTGTCCACAGCCACTGCAGCACGAGTTCAATCTCCAGCCAAGGAGCTTCCTATGTGGCTCAGCAGACC
This sequence comes from Scalopus aquaticus, assembly GCA_004024925.1. Lineage (NCBI taxonomy): Eukaryota > Metazoa > Chordata > Mammalia > Eulipotyphla > Talpidae > Scalopus > Scalopus aquaticus. Next base: position 7,076 of record PVIJ01021149.1, on the reverse strand, counting down.
TCTCCTGCCTCCCCCACTGTTCCCCTCAGCAGTGTACTTCAGAAGATCTGCCTGTTCTCTCCCCGTTCTGTCTCTGGTGAATCCTCTCGCCCCCGCCCCCACACCTCTGGCCTACACCCCAAATCTTGTATGCATAAATAAGTAAATCTTTAAAAATAAATAAACAAACAAATAAATAAATAACAGTTCTTTGGGGGTACATAACAAGCACTCTCTTCTAAATTAACTCCATTCTCAGTCCAATAATCCAGAGGACTACTAATTTTCAGGGCAGAGAAGGAGCAGAGAGGATTCTGGGAGAAGAGAGAAGGATGGAGAGCAAGAAGAAGACCCTTAGGACACACATGGAGCAGAGTGCTTTATACTTCTGCAATTAGTATTGATTACTCTCAGGAAATCTAATAATATAAATGACCCTATAACTTTTTAAAAGGAGACAAAATATGTGAAGAAGCCACACTTGCTTCTCGACCTTGGACTTGTACCAGGGACTTAGGGACATGGAAGGAGACACTTGAGACAGACATGGGTAAGAGACCTGTGGGGAGGTTAACAATGGCAGCTTTTATCTTAATTTTGATTTTTCTCTTTTTCTTTCAGACTTATATGGCCCTTCCTGCCCCTTTCCTATGGGTCCCCACCAGAAGGTGCTTTAGACTTGTGGCAAACTCTTGGGCCTCAGCATTCTTGCTGTCGGGGCCAACCCTATTTAGCTGGGCATTTACCCACAAGAGGATGGGTAACTTTGGGTGCCTGATTTAAAAACTTTGTTCTTTTTCTTGTCTTCCTTAAACATTAATTGTATTAAGTTTCCTTTCCATTATAGATCTTATGCACTAAAGTATGTTTTGTCTTGATGTGCTAGGTAACAGAACCCATTTAAAGCGAGCAGGCTTGAGGTGACCCTCATCCTGCCAGGTAACAGTATAACCTTGAACAAGACCTTAACCTCTGTGTGTCTCAGTTTTCTGACCTGTAAAACATGATCATAATAGTACCAGCTCATAGAAGTATTGTCAGGATAGAATGAGTCGATATATACATACAAGCCACTTGGTTCACAACACTATGTAAGTGTACACAAGAATATAAGAATATACACTTCTGTCAAAAGATCAAAATCATGAATGATGAAACAGTAAAAGCATTCTAAGGAAGTTAGGAATAAAAAAGGAATATTCAAAGTCAACATTAGTATTAAAATTTTTGCTCTGAAAACACTAATTGAGAGGTCAAGCAAAAGAAAAACATAACTTTTTTAGATGTAGAAAAATAAAAGGTGAATTATTGTTATTTAATTATTGTTATCTGCAGTTAAAATACTATCCCTGAAAATAACAAGAAAATCAACTGACAACCTATTAGGAACAATAGGAATTTATGGGATTTATTTCATTCACTTACCTTCCAAAAGTGAAACATGAAAACAATCTCAAACTTGTGTGAGCTGAGACCACAACCTTTGAAAACTCACCTTGGCAATGTAATTTGGGAGGCTCCCATGTCCCCTGGGCAGTGCAGCTTGAAACCATGTCTTCTGGGCCACTGAAGAATCCCTCTCTGCAAGCATAATGAACCTGGCTGCCAAGCCTAGAGGTATAATTTCCTAGGATATAACCATCTGGGACCTCAGGAGGGGTGCCACAGTCTATTTCTGAAAATAAAGTATTATCAAATTCATTACTATGTGCATGTGAATTTTCAAAATTCATACTCTCCCTCCATCTCTATGCCATCTCCCTTCTCCCCCAAACACCCCCCAAGGCATATTTTAAATAGGCTGTTTCATTTCCATATGCCTTCTGGTTCCAATGACTGTCTGCAATCTTCCAAGCTTCCATAGTTAATAGCATCTACACATGCACAAAGATAAAAGAATTTGGCAATTAACTCTCACTAATCCACACCAGAAGCCTAGACTCTGAAGTGAAAATTTGAAAAGCAAAATACCTTAAACTATATATGCCTTTGTGATTTTTCATGGTCACATCTGAGATATTGGTTCTTCCAGATCAGCTGTGTTTACTATCTTGCATAATTAATTCATGTCAAAATATCTATTAACTGCTACAAATGCCCGACAATCACTAATTTTAGCATTTTAAATACACCCCCTTCTATCTTGATCGTGTTATTTGCTTTACTACACAGTTCGTGCAAATGTGCAAAGAACAGATCATCTCCACCCACATTCCCAACACAGGCCCATAGACACAGGCTTGAAGCAGGAGAAAATCATGACCAGCAGAATCTCACCTTCAGATGCTGCATGCTTAACAGAAACCCACCTGCGCATGACGTGGCATCTCTGGTTGGGTGGAAAGGCTCAGGCCCGTTCTTGGGCAAATATCCATCCATACAGTAGCACTCAAAGCTGCCATGAGTGTTCACACACCGTCCTCCGTGCCTACACCGGCCGGAAACTTCACATTCATCTATGTCTTGAAACCCAACCCGGATTCAAGAAGGGAGAGAAAAAAAGGAGGGAGCATTGTGATAGCCATTTCTTACATTCTCCAGCTGCCCTTCAAAACAGATGCAGCTGTTTTCAACTGTATCATGAATTTTATTTTCCTCTTGGAGAGTCATCATAGGCACTAAGAGGAGCTCAAGAAATACATGTCAGCATGTGTGGAAATTTACAAAAATCAACAACCATCACCAACTCTCTGATACCCAACTAAATGTACCCTAAAAAGTATGCTTAAAAAATTTTCAATTCTATAAAATAAGGATGGTCTCAATTTCATAATAAGGGATCTGAAATCATACTCCATATAGGAAATAATTTAGGCGACAGTAGAAAATGCTTTCCGGCTTATGAGTACAGATGGTGTGGCAGGTAGCAAGGGAATAATTCAGAAGGATCTTACAAGATTAGAAGGGCTTAAAACAGGCTTCCAGAAGGCCAAGACATGCCCCTTGACTGAAGATTATCTGTACTAGCAAAGGCAGGGATAAAATCACAGTGACTAAAGGTTGGAAAGAACCTCTCTACAAGTCAGCAGTTCTTACCTCCAGACTAGTTTGGAGAACAAGACAGAAAACTTTAGGGATTCTAGCAGAACCATACAAGCTTATTTCACTTGGAGAAGCAAAGTACCTTAAATAAAATAGGACTTTTCCCAGGATATTGACAAAAGCCACCACTGGGGACAGAGGGCAGGGAGCAAGGTGGCTGAAGAAAGCATGGGTTGTTCCCAGACCCTAGGATTTCAAAGACCAGTAATTTTGGAAGGGCTGATATAAGGTGGCCACTATTCTATTTTACCAGTAAAGGTCTATTTTCCCCCCCAAAAAAACTACTAACACCATCATTTCATAAAAGAAGGAAGAAAATATCAGAAAACTTTTAAATTTATTTAAGGTGATTTTATTGAAATTCATTATTTTCTCCTTTTTGTTTTTTGGTTTTTGGTCTCAGATCAACAAACACCTCATCACTACTCATCATTGTGGGGAGCCAGTAATTCATTCAACTGCTGAAGGAGCCCACACAAGCTACCAGTTCTGATCATCCTATGCCTTTAGCACAGCAAATTTGGGGAAACTCTGTGGGAGATCTACTCCAAAGGTAGCTGCGCATAGTTTTCCCCAAATCCATTTCCCTTCCCTTAGGATGGCCCTCAGACTTGCTTTGGCCAATAGAATATGGCAGAAGTAATACTATGTACGCTCTGGACCTAGGCATAAATGCAGAAAAAGAAGTCATTCTGAATTTCATGGAGTAAGAGAAAAATCTACAAATTTCCTGAGAGAAATGAAAATCTATAAGGAAAAGAGAACCAGTGTGACCTAGGGCTTCTTGTCTGAAAGACTAAGGGCTAAGTAGCAAGTAGAGAAATACAAATTCTAAGGGAAAGGGACAAAACCTCACACTCCATTTAAACAAAGAAGTGACCTTTTAGAACATGAATGACCTCAGGAAATTATAGCATTGACATTTCTTTTCAGAAACAGATTTTGAGAAAACACTCAAGCCAGCAAATGGCACCAGAATAAATAAGGTCAAGAAAGGAGAAAACATAAAACACAGCAAAGTGTGGTGAGAAATGAAACCAGTAAAACTTAGTCAAGCAATTGCTGATAGATAATATGATCATGGTGATAATAGAACTGTGGAGTTTTGGGTAACTATTAAGAAAGGATTTTTCAAAAATACTATAAAATAAAGTCATTCTCAAACTAGAATAAACTTTAGAGGTGATTTCAACACTGCAAAAAAGTGACATGTGTGCCTACTTTTGAGCCATCACTAAAGCTCAAGGTTTTTTTACTCCAATGAGAAATTTGTAAACTGTAGATGTATAGCTTTGACACAAATCATTTTCTAACTTGTTTGACCTACCCCAGACTCCTCAAAAAAAAAAAATAGTGGGAATGAACAAATCTCTCAGGAGACTAAAGAGAAGTAGTACAAGCACATAGGGCAAAAATGTGACCAAACAGCAATGGTGGGGGAAAAAACTGGTTGTTTCTAGATACTGATCAGTTCTTTAGGAGTCACTACAGGCCTTCCTCCATTTGCTTTGTATAAGGTTATTTGAACACCTAACAACAATTGCTGGAACCATCGTTAATGAATATAATTCTCTCATGTCATTTTCTATATGCCAGACACTGTTCTAACACACTTCGTTATTTATGACTGTTTTCTTTTTTTTTAATTTTTTAAAAGATGTGTTTACAAGACCTGTGGTGTAGGCCAGAGGTGTGGGGGGTGAGAGGAGTCACCAGAGTCAGAGTGGGGAGCAGAACAGGCAGATCTACTGAAGTACACTGCTGAGGGGAGCAGCGGGCGAGACAGGAGAGGTCTGCTGCGCCATGTGGGAAGCTCCCTGGCCGGGGATGAAACTCATGCTGAGTGGTGATCGAGCTGAGATGTAACCCCTAGGCAACGAGAGAGGTCCTGTAACTGGAATCTTTTCTAGTGCAGGTTTTTGTATATGGCATCTTTTGTTCAATATAAATTTATGCAATTCCTCTATATTGTATGGGTATTGATAGGTGTGTCCTTTTTACGCTGCGTAGTAGCGCACTATCGGAATGGACCACGGTTTGTTCACGGACATTCAAGTTTCCAGTGTGGGTTATTGTGAACATTCAGGGGCATGTCATTTGTGGACATAATTTTCATTTCTCTTGGGTTATATGCTTGTTTTTATTGAAATGGAAAGATCATCCTGTGTTGTGAATAAAGTAAATTTTCTTGTCTTACTTCCTTGAGATATGGAAAAAAGAATAGCATGTGTTATAGAAGTGAAATATCAGGTTGTAGACCAACATATACATGTTATTAATCTAAAGTTATGGTTGCAGGAATATGCAGAGGCATCTTAAAAAGAGATTTACCAAAATATCGAGTTCTTACCACTGAATTAGTATTATTTTTTTCTTTCTCTTTTACACTTTTCCATAATTGCTTGACATTTCTAATGAATACACGTCTTTTAAAAAGTGGGAAAAATAAAGCTATATTCCTCCTTATGGGGAAACAACATTGGCTTATTCTTCTGTCTCCTCTTGGGAAGAACAATCACAGTTCACAACAATCGGTTCCATCCTTTTGGACAGAGAACTTTTGCTAAAGCAGCAGCTAAACAGATGGAGAAGCATTTTCAAGGGCTCAGAGACACTCCGGACATGAGCCATCAGCCTGATCACAAAGGGCTGAACATTTCCTTCACAGTCTTGCCAGTATTATAATTGGCTTAAGAAAACCTACTTTATGGATAATCCAAAGATAAACTCATGGCCAGCTCCTGTCCCGGTGACTCCTCCCAAAACCTTAAATTAGTGGAGTAAAAAAAGGACCCTGTGCACATATTTTACTATACTACGCAGGACTTTCGGAGAGAACCTGGGAGATCCACAACCGGGGCATGGAGCAAGAGGCAAGAGGTAAGTGTAGGAGATGTTCACCTGCACGTCCCCTCACTCCCAAAGAGGGGCAGGTGCCTTAGTCACAGCCTTGACATCCTGGGGGATGGAGCTTTGGTTTAACCATCTTTTGATTCCTATTCTTTGGCTTCTTCATCCTTCCTAGGACCTGGGACAATAGCAAGGGCTACTGGTAAAGTCATCAACCACTACAGGGGACTCCCTGGTGGCACACCGGGTTAAGTCTCAGTGCTATGAAGCTATCCGCAGCCACTGCAGCGTGAGTCCAATCCCCGGCCAGGGAGCTTCCCACATGGCGCAGCAGACCTCTCCTGCTTCGCCTGCTGCTCCCCTCAGCAGTGTACTTCAGTAGATCTGCCTGTTCTGCCCCCCAGTCTGTCTCTGGTGACTCCTCTCACCCCCCACACCTCTGGCCTACATACACCCCAGCTTGTATGCATAAATAAATCTTTAAAAAAAAAAAAGTCGTCAACCACTACACAGAAACCCAGAAGGAACTCAGGAGATTCCACAGGGACAGCAGGCCAGCGGCTAGTGGCGTGAACACTGCTCCAGGCAGTGGGAGCAACACCACCCCCCTCACAGCCACAGCTGGCCTTGCCTCGGGTTTTCCTTCTGTCTTTCAGAGTGGCAAAAGATGTCTCTCTAGGAACAAGCCCAGCTAGAACAAAGGACGAGGACTTGGGAAGAAAAATTCTGTTTGGCGAGAGCATTGGGAGAAATCTCAGGACAGCTTCAAACTTTTTGAGCAGTACCCCACGTGGGACAAGCAGAATGTTGGTGGGACTACACAGCTGTGTCTGAGGTCCCAGCAGGCTGCTCCAGAACACAAACAGCAAGACTGCTGAGAACAGCAAGGCTGTGACTAACAGTTCACACAGGATAAGTCCCCTGCCCCCGAGAGGACTGCGCGGGTCTGGGCAGCAACAGCGATTTCTTCTGAGTGTGAAGGTGCTCGTGCACCACCGGCAGACGGGTGGGACGCGGGCTTCAGTCAGCAAGTTCCAGGTATTGGTGACTGGCAACCTCCACTCCTTCTTTCTTTCTTTGGTCCTTTCCTCATTTCTCAGCTGTTACATTTCTCCAGAAGAAACAGCACAGGCCCTGAGACTGCAGGAAATGAGTTGATGAAAAACAAGGTTGCTGTGGCCATCAAAGATGGGAAGGATTCCCAA